>KZ108368.1:12133-60984 GCA_002116355.1 Dothistroma pini CBS 116487 | reverse complement strand
GAGGATATATATATAGCGATATAGAGGTTATAGCGTTACGGAGTATTGCGTTATCCAGGTCCGACTGTAGTATCCGAATGCTCCCGGGTATTGGCAGCGTCTCGTATATGCGCCCTGCTTCTGGCATGATTATTGTTCCGGAAGGCAGAGAACCACGACGCCGCTTGCGAAAGTAGCAATGTGTGTAACTTAAAGCTCATGCACCTCAGCAGCCAATCGCAGCTAGCCCTGCAAGAAGGGCAGACTATTCCAGAGCACGTATTACCAAGGTGGCCTGAGGTCATGCAAAGCTTGGTAGTCTACATGATGTGCTTGTATACAATTGACAGCCTTTGCTTCAGCTTATCTGGCGTTCTTCCTCTCAGCGGCCCTCCTCTTCGCCCTAACCTCCGCCCTCCTTCTCTCACCGCCATCAACCTTGTGCCCTCTCCTCTGCTCCCACAATCCCTCCTTCACCCTCAATCTCGCGACTCCCGCATGTCCTTTCACATACTCGACCCCTGTCCCACCAATGACGTTCCCCTGCACGATCTTGACACCCTCCACAGGCCTCGCCTCTTCCGCCCTCATTATCGCCGGCGGCGCCAGCTCAGAAAGTATACTGCTCTTCGGCTTATCCTCCTTCTTTGTAGGATTCGCAAGATCTTCAGGTAAGACCACCGTAGGTGCGACATTGACGACTACTTTCTTCACTCCGGCGTCTCTGCTCACTGTTGCTGGCGCGGGTTTGTTTGTGGGTACCTCGACTACGCGGAGTTCTGCGATTCCGTCTTGGACTTTTTGGAGATCGCCGCCGATACCTGTGATGCCGTTGCGGAAGCGTTCGCGCCACCAGAGGATGTATCGGCGGGCGCGCGGGGGTTCGATGCCAGCGTCTTTCATTTGGGCGGAGGACATTGTGAAGAGGGAGTCCCAGGTGGGGAATTTGCTGGCGTGCGCGGATGTGTTGCGGCCGATTAGTGTGAGGAATGCTGTTGGGTCGGGGACGAAGGGAGTCGGTCTAGGTATGCCTGGGATGTGTTAACAGGAATCGATATGCAGTGTAGTATACAGAACGAACGAGCTTGCGGGATGCCTTTGTGCATGCTCCGAGTCTGTTGTTGTGCCTGACATTGCAGACATGTGCTTTGGCGGAGAGTCGAGGGCAGGGAGAGTAGGGAAGATGCTCGTTTGGTGGCCATGCCGGCGGTTTTGCGCTGTACAATCGGTAGGCTGGTGGTGATGGCCAAGGAGTGTCGCATTGACTTCGACATGAGACGGACATCGGAGGTGATCGTTCGCCCGCAAAGTCAGGCAGAACTTCAGGCCAAAACGACCAACTTCACCTCGCGTTTGTCAACATGTGCCAGTACAACTTCCATACTCTGACCACGCTTTCACCTTCGCTGCTCCGAGAACCCTCGGTACAGCTACCATAAGATGACACGATGACGCCAGCCAATACACGAATCTGACGCTTCTTCACGACCACAGCCAACATGGCCGCCCCACCCAAGTCCCTCAAGTCACCAGCTCTCGACGTACCACCAGAACCTGCCTTCAAACGCATCAAGCTCTCTCCCCAACCACCTGACTCCAGCACACCTGCGTCACCCTCAAACGGACCTCTCGTAGCCGACCTCGCCGAACAACTCGACCGCGAAGAACGAAACAAATACATCAAGGGCAAGAAGCTCGGCAGTGGTCAATATGCCGATGTTTTCTCGGCGCACCGTGTCGACGATCCCTCCAAGCTGGTCGCGATCAAGAAGATTAAGGTCGGAGCAGAAGTGAAAGAAATGGGAATCTCTTACGACAGTCTACGAGAGATAAAGTTTCTACAAGAACTGGATCATCCTAACATTATCAAGCTCTTCGCGGTGTTCAGTACGAAGAATCAGAACTTGAACCTGGTCTTGGAGCAGTTACCACAGGGCGATCTGTTGAAGTTGATCCAGGACACGGCAAATATCAGCTACACACCAGCAGACATTAAATCGTGGATGATCATGCTCATGAGGGCTGTGCATTTCTGCCACGCAAACTTCATCCTCCATCGCGATATCAAGCCAAACAACTTGCTGATCGCTGCAAACGGAGAGGTCAAACTTGCTGATTTTGGTCTGGCGAGGAGCTTCGCAGACCCATACCAGCCGATGACTTACAATACCATTACGATATGGTATCGCCCACCTGAACTCTTCTTCCAGGCGCCCTATTATGGAGGAGCTGTGGACATCTGGTCCTGCGGCGCAGTCTTTGGCGAGCTGATTACTCGAGAGGTTGTCTTCCGAGCGTGGCCGGAGTCGGAGATCAACATGGTGAAAATGATCTGCGAGAAAGTCGGCACTCCAACAGAAGAGAACTGGCCTGGCGTAAGCAAACTCAAAGGCTATGTGACACCTTCTGAAATCATCCCTCTCAAAACCAAGGACTACTGGCTGGGGACTTTCAGGGCCATCGGAGAGATAGGAGTAGATCTCTTGATAAAGATGTTGACACTGGATCCGAGGGTGAGACTGGATGCGGAGCAGGTTCTGAAGCATGAGTTCTGGACCTCTGCGCCGAGACCCAGTAAACTTGCGGATCTGCCGAAGAAGGGAGGTGGGTTGGAGCAGATGGGCGAGAATTTGAAGAGACGTGGTGGGGAGCAGCCGAGTCAGGACGAAACTCGTGGTGATAATGTTGCTAGAAAAATCAACTTCGGGAGCATGAAGTGATGATGATGAAAAGGGACGTACGATTGGATGAATGCCACGAATACAACAAACATCCTCGCACGACTCCCAGTACCAAAGAAACGCTACAGCATGCTTTGGTAGACTGGCCGAGTCCACGCGCCCGAGTCTCAACGTTCGTCTACCGTCTCAACAAAGCAATCAACATCAGCGAAAGCGTCGCCAAAGCCCTCAACGACCTCGTCCATCGCTATTACATCCCGTTTGCGCCGCTATCCGCTGCAGTGTGTGTAGTCACGGAGCAGGCGGTCTGACTAGATCATAGTGGCGGCGAGCTGTGTCATCGTTCTCTGTATTCAGCGCTGCCAGTGCACTAAAAGAATATTGGCTTGTGTTCGTGGGCTCACTGGGTGGGAAGAACATTGCATCCTCGTGGAGGTTTCTGACGGCATCTTGGGATACGGCATTGTTATCCCCTTGTTGTGGCGAGAAGATCTCCTGAATCTGTCGGAGGCAGGCGCGAATCTCGCGTGCGCCATCGGATCAAAATTATGTGGTACCCTCTGGAGGATATCATACGGTGACTTCGCCAAAGGATGCGATAGCCTGTGGCTCCCAATCGATCCCCGAGAGAGTACCGGGGCTCTTTCGGGGGGTTTGCAGCAGTTTCTGCACAGAGTCGTTGACCGTGCTGTTGCATTGCTTGATAAATTTTTCTTCGATCGGTCGAGCAGCTGCTCATTCATCGACGCGTGGTTAAGCTTCTTGCTCAGTCTAGTCACCGCTTCGTGACATAACCAGAGCCGCGCCGAGGAGAAGTCCTTACTCCTACGGCCGTAAAATGCCGCTCGCTTGGTCAACTCCAGCTTGTCAGGTCTCGATGTCTGTGTCAAGCTATTGGCGGTCCCGTTCGATCCTGTTTGCGTCGATTGGGTCGTGAGGAGCTTGATCACGGTTTTGAGTTGACTTGCTATCAGTCGCGCATGCCTCATTCCGAGTCGAGTTGCGGATATGGTCTCCAGCGACGGGGCACGAATGTAACTCACCTTCACCTACACTTTGCGGCTCCACCACCGACATCGTCATTGGAAGCGCAGCAGTCGAGCAAGCACCACTCCCCGGGCCCGCGAATCCATTTCCAACCCCTCGAACTCTTCCCTCCAGCTCCGCGAACGCACCAATAAACTCCTCATGCTGCCTCACCACCTCATCCTCCTCCCGAATCGGAGTTTGGACCTCCTGCTCGACACATATCATGACCCCTCGCAGGCGCATAATCGCTCTGCTTAATCTTCCACCCCAGTCCCAAGAACAACCATGATCTACAGCGTCGTCTTCGGTTTCTCCGAACCTGGCCTCAGGAGTTCAAGTCTCTCTCTCTCGTCGAAAGCATACTGCGTCCTGGCTGAGACGCTCATTTCCGGAGACTCGGAAAAGAGGTCTAACACGTTCTTGACATCGTGGAAGGCCGTGCTGGGACTGCAGAGGACGTTCGCGAAGTCTATATCGACGGCTTGTTGTTTGAGCATTGCTCTGCTGCGGGTTTTCGTCGTGGGCCTGTTTGAGGACTACGGATTCTAGGCGCGTGTCTTCTGCTGCGCCTTTCCATTCCTTGTCGGCGCCTCTTGCGGTGATGACGAAGTTCTAGATGGACTTGGCTAGGGAGAAGCCTATTTCCGTGACTTGCAGCACGCTGGCTACGGCGCTAATGCAGTCAAGTACCCCGAGGGTTTTCCGAGAGCATGAGCTCTCTGGATTTTTACGCAAATAACGGCCGATGCGTCTAGTCATGGCTGGCATGCGTTGTGGCTGCGCCGCGATGTCGAGGTTATACCAAAAGTGGCGGAGCAGTCCACAACCAGTCTGGTGGGAATTGACCGTCATGCGTACTGTGCGACAGTCCTCAGCTTGCTTTCTCGCGTCCTGCGCCTCAAAGGGGCCTATCATTTGAATTTGGATCACTGCTGTGGTTCATGTCCTTCACGAATCGACGTTGGCGGGAAGGAGCATCGAAAGCGGCCTTCTCAAGCACACAGGCCTCGACCTGATCTTCCTGTGGTACGCGATATCGATTCAGAGGATACTGCATAGCCAAGGACTAACAACATCGCCATTGCGGCCGCAACGAGAAGCATTTGCATTGACAAGCTGGATTGATCGTTGAGAAAGTACGAATCGTTATGTCTATAACCAGCCCTGAGCCAAAGAAGCTGAACTCAGCTGCGACGACCAGAGATCACTCGGTGCCAATGTAGCAAATCTGCTGTCCTGTCCGCCTAACACTCCTTCGTGCCATACTGCTCAGTGTAGCACTTGATGAAAGTCGCACACTTCTTCTCGCCATTGTCATTCGCTGGGCAAGTCACCGGCCCGTCCTTAGCCTGCTCGTACACGCAGCGTCCAACGGCAATGTTCTGTCTCGCGGTGTCGATGAGGTCACTGTAAAAGGTACCATCTGCGGGTAATTTCTTCTCCGACAAAGCAAAATCACCGCAGTCATCGCGGCTGTCTGTAGCGGGAGTCAGTGCAACGTTCATCGTGACGCAGGTGGAATCTGGACGTACTAAAGCCCATCTGGAAAGTCGCCGGGCAGCCTGAGCCTGGAAGTCGCTCGGAGCAGAAGTTCAAAGAACGCTCTTTATGAACGCCTGGACAAATGCCGCCGTTGTTCGTGGTCAGGAGAGTGACTGTCTGGTCGCAGATCTTGCCGGTTCTGGGACTGCTACATAATCGCAGTCGACTTGTCCCCCGGGAAGGGCAATCCCTTGCACATCTTTGGCGTCCAAATCGCCAGCGGCGCAGTTGCCAATGAGAAAGTCGGCAAGGGCGGAGCCGGAGACGGCAGCGAGGAGGATAGTATGTTTGAGCTGCATTTTTCACGGTATTGTGAAGCTAAAGCGAGTGTAGTTGAAGCTGGTTCGAAAGGGACTGTCGCTGGAGATCTGGTACGCTGCGCGACGGGGAGTGTACGTTAAATACCGCTCTGTAAGGATGAAACATAAGCACGCAGCCTGAGAATACTATCCGTTGCTTTCCGGAATAACGCTTCAGGCATCTTGTCGCAGCCCAGGCTCACAATCCATGATATCTCGGTGTTTTCCCGACGTCCCAGACGAAGAGGAACCAAGGCGTCGCCTTGCGACTGGCCAATAATGATCGCTAAAAACATGAATAGTACAGCCTTGTTCCCACTGTTCTGGTACGTGTCGTACATCTTCTAGCGCATGTGTTCTGGCGGCCAATGTCGAGAAGATGTGAATGATAATGACGCTCGCAGATCCTGCCAACGCTCGCGATACCTTGACCCTGCAAAGTTTGTGGCCTGTCGCCAGTTCGTCTCAGTATAGCAACGCCGACATTCAACCTATACTGGAGTCCATCTTCTTGGGAACACCCGGCAGCGCATCACTGCACGTGACAAATCGCTACAAATTAGCTTGCCACCAATTGCATCTACTGTTTGCGGTATTGTCTTTGATCATCGTCAGGTCAGCTGTGATGTTGAAGTCTTTCATGTCCGCCGCCACGTCAAAGCTATCCCAGGTAGGGACTCCGGCACCGTTGGGATTGCCAGATCTTGCAAAGTTCAGGAAGTAGCGTTGCATATTGACAGCGACCTGGACTTGAGGGTCTGATGTGTTTGCGCCTGTGTAGTAGGTGAAAGGCACGTCGTTGCCATGGTTAGCTGGAGGAACCGCAAATTCATACGAGTAGGTCTTGTTCAAGAAGCCCTAAAGACAGTCAGCGGAGCGAAGACCAAGGGTGAGTACGCTGCTGACCTTATCGAGATAGAATGTATTGCAGGTGAAAATAGCTTCAGAGATGGCAGCATCAGTCCTCGCAATCTGATTTTGGTAGTTGTTGCTTGGATACAATGTATCGGCGACGTAGTTGAGGTTCGATGTCGTTGCTGCTCGGACCGGGATGACTCCAGCCATGAAAGACTTGAAGGATGCATCGTCGTTCACATATGGTGATACGAATCCGAGGCCCTGCGGTCTTTAGCTAGACCTCGCATCGTTAACAAATTATGCCTCTTACCTCGTCAGCATTATGCCCGACCATGACAGCTACTCTGGGGCTGAAGCAGCCGTTCATGAGTAGCTTGCCAGGTAGATCAGGCACCAGGGTGCCGTCCACAGCAGGGCCGTAAGTGAACTGACCGTATGTTGAGTTGTACACCTGTAGCGCATTTGCCTTGTAAACAGTATCGAATGACAGGGTTCGTGCATCTGCCAAGGTCGTAACGCCCAGTAGTCCAAGAAAGGCGTTATAGGCTTGGTTTCTGGCGTTATCATTCTCCTGCGGGAAGAAGCCAGGAGATTGGATGATCGCTTTCTGGAAAGGCACACTTGGCACCGAGCCGCCGTATGCTGTGATCTGGTGCATGATTGATCCGCCTCCCGCTGATTCGCCAATGACCTATTTGATCGTTAGCACGACTGGAGGTTGAACAGACTTTGAGGCATGTTTTGTACCGTGACGTTGTTTGGGTTTCCCCCGAACTTGGAGACGTACTTCTGTACCCATTGTAATGCGAATCGCTGGTCAAGCAGCCCAGCGTTGGCATCGCCGTTCTTCTGGAAAGCGGAACCTGCCAGCCACCCAAAAGCACCTAACCTGTAATTGATGCTCACGAAGCTATGAGAATGTCAGCGCTGAGATCCTTTCCCATGTAATCATTCACTTACATGATCCCTGACCCTCCCTGTTCTTGATCTCGCAGAAAGAAACCGGCCGGATTTAGATCCTTGACTCCGGCGACGTACCCTCCACCGTAGATTTGAACGATCACAGGCACGCCGCTTCCCTTGCCAGCATTGTTGTACACAGATCTGGGAACATACACATCTAAGAATAGACAATCTTCAGTCTCTCGTGAGCTTGGCGTGGTCGTGGCAGGCGGTGAAGCAGAAAAGTCTGACGGTTGAAAATTGGTTTGACCTGCGGCATACTTTGGCCCGAACTGACTAGTGGTGGCTTGCCACGAGGGCTGTGCTTGAGCGCAGGCTCGCTGCTCGCCACCTGTCTGCACCGTTCGATTCGTTGCTGGAGCTGTTGGAGCGCGGAATCTATTGTTTCCAGTCGGCGGCGCTGCGTATCGAACGTCGTAGAAGACATACACATCGTACTGCGAATTGAGAAAAGTGGGTTCTTGGAGTGTGTAGCCCAGGTCAACAGTAGGAAGAGAAGGACTGGCACAAGAGCCAAGCAAAGAGATTCCACAAAGGGCTGACGTGACTCCATTGAGAAGAGAGCCCATGATGCTGGAGTTGGTCCCTGTGCAATGGAATTCGTGAAACATATGGCCGAGACATGGTATTAAAATAGCTCTGACTCGTGATCGTGAACTCTAGGATTTACCTCGGTCTGTGCCACGATCAGCTTTCTCCCACGTCTCCGCATGCTAATTCACGACGTACGTCTCTAGTCCGCTGAAATGGAAGGAGGCATATCTTCTGCGTAGACATTTTGCCGGCTGGGAGGGCTGAGACATACAGCTCCCGACTTCTGGTACCGGTCTGAGTGGTGTCAAAACAAGCGAACAGAAGACCCTGGTGTCTGCACAAGAGGGACCTATAGTGAGTGTAAGGGTATGGAGCGGCCGATAGCAGCTGCCATTGACCGCCGAGCGGACCTCGTCTCATACCCATCACAACGGACACGGAAGAGTGATCAAAAGGCCCAAAGTCTTGCCAAAACGGGCCAGATCGCCAGCGACAACAATTCTCGCGAGTTCGATAACTCCGACAGCTCTTTTATCTTTTTGACCGGGCCAAATGATCCGTGCGACGTATGAACCGAGTGAACTTCGCACCAGGCACAGATCATCTGATAGACTTTGCCAGAGTCCGATTTCTGAGCCGGAAGCTTGCTTTGCCGGCGGTCACATAGTGTGTGGTAGGATGTCTCGGCCATGCCATTCGTTCTCTACACCAGCACGTCAGCGGCGAGACTGAATCGCATTGTGTGGTATAAGGAGTGAGGACCATGATCGGGTTAGCTGATGCATTTGGCAAAGTGGACCAGGCCGCTGCAATTCTGTTGAGCGCTCGGCTGACTGAAGCCCGCAGGCCTATACCGAGACGCGTGGGAGTGAGTAGTACCCATTAGAAAAATTGCTGTTTTGTCGACCGTCCGTGCCACGCTGTCCGGCAATGAATCCTCTGGGAGGCAGGGAAATGTACTTCGAAAAGTGGTCATTCATCCAGGCTGCATCCCCTAGATTGCCATTGGCCGTCGTGACCGTGGCCGTGCGGGAGACGAAACGCAGGTTAGACTGCTCTCGCAGTTGATTAAAGTGGTGCTCTTCCGTGGGCCTATCGATGATCCACCTCACCGCTCCTATGGCAGGTCCCTCTTGCGCACGTTTTGGGTGATATAGCGCCAAGTTACGCTCATCGAAATCCCGGATGATAGGAGACTGCTTGCTATGTTTCTCGTTCAAGCTTAGGAAGCTATCAAACAGCACTGGATCTGTATTGAGATTTGGGCTGTAGGCAAGATTTCCGATGAGTTCCACGATTGCTGGATGAAACGACAGCAACTCCAACCCTTTCGAGACCTTCGGCGTTCCGCCAGCAAAATTGCGTTCCCTCATCCCAACGACTTTTAGCATATATATCATCGGAATAAGACCGCAACGGCTTGCAACAATGCGTGAGGTAGGCAATGCTGACGCGCATTGGTGTCGTGTCCGAACTTAGCGCGGACGGGCCAATACGAATCAGCGTGCAAGTTGACGAGAGATGGATGATATTGATGCATGAACGTGTCGTGGTGTAATTGGGACGGAGCAAGATGGAAAAGAACGTTCGATGTCGCGAAGCACGGGCCATATTACATAATCGTCTCTTACGACGACGAGGTTGGCGACACTGGAACGACGAGTAGCAAGTGACGATGGCTAATGAACATGCCATGGCTGTCTTCACCAAAACCAGCAATTTCCAGCGTGCCTCAATCGCAGCATCGCTTCACCTCATGTCTCCTTCGTCTGCTTTGCCAACAGCTCTTGGTTGACCGCTTGTTCCAACGCGCTCACGGCATCTTCGAGCGAACAGTCGCCACCCCATGTGTACATCGCGAAACCCAATATAGGCAGCCGACGAAGTGTTCTGCCACTGAGACCTTCACACTCCTGCGCTAGCGCCCAGACCCTCCGACCTGGAGACTGTGGCTGGTCGTAATGGAACATCATCTCAGCATATGTAGGGACAGACGGTGCAGATAGGAACTGCCACTTTTCTGGTGACGACGTAGCTGGTCTATTCGGTTCCTTCGTATCGGGGCGAGCGATGGCTCTGCGTTTGGCTGTTGGTGGCTGCGTAGGTGATGAGCTGGAAACAGTGGAAGGCCGAGATGACACTGGCTTGGCTGCGACGTCGATTAGACTGCTGCGGACCAACTCATTTAGGCAGGAGCGGAAGATATTGTAAATCGCCGATGGCGATGGACATGGTATCAGCTGCTTGATGTCGACGCGGTCCAGGAAGGCCGGGTCAATGGCATCGATCAGGTTGGAGGTGCATAGGACGATGATGTTCGGAAGCGCCCGCAATCGATCAAGTGCCGTCAGCAGCTGATTTGTAGCCCGCAGGCCATCGCTGCACTCTCCTACTTCCGTGTTAGTAGTCTCCGCGAAAGTCGCTCAGGGGCAGGAAAGCGACCCGAGATCGTGTGACATGCGCTTGCTGTGTCTCACGAAGCGATAGGTATGCCTTACAAACGCACCTCCAGATGTGACCCTCTCGCGTGAGCCAGCGATGGTCTCAATCTCGTCCATGACGACACAGATAAGGGTGCTTGAAGATTGTGCCATCTGGTAGACATCCGCGAAGAGCGCGCCGATCTTCTTGCCGCTCTCTCCAAAGTATTTGCTCAGCATTGCATTCGTGTTGACTTCGACCAGTACAGCCGAGGGGAACACTTTGGAAAGCCGGATACTCAGTTTCTGCGCAAGTGCTCTGCACAATGTGCTTTTGCCACTTCCAGGTGGCCCGTGCAGTAGGCACAGACGGTTCCAATTGAAGGTGCTGAGATTGAGACCAGGTTGCTTCATGAGGCCGAGCATGCGGGTGAGGTACCGGAGCAGCTGAGCAGGCAGATGATTTTCATAAATGAGCGAGTCCCAGTCGTCCCTGAGCGTGATGTTCGGCAGGGCCACCACGCGGGCCTTCGGCACATCATCATCATCATCATCATCGTCGTCGTCGTCGTCGTCGTCGGCGAGAGAGCGGCGCGTGCTTGGTTGGTGATCAGCCTTCAGCGTGTACGCTTGGACGTCTAGCTGTCACAAACAGAATGGCATTAGCTATCGGCGACCAACGCGTGGCAGCGCCTCGACAAACGGTATCGAGCGGCAGATATAGCGCGCGCTGGCAACTGACTCACCTGAGTGTGCTCCAGATCATGGCGACCTTCCCAAATGCCATCGCCTGTGTAGTCCGATATCACAATTGACTCGACGTTTGCCGTGTATTCGCTATCCCAACCGTCGATTGAGATGTCTTGCCCGACCTGGAGTTCCACGTAATTGTTGGCCAATGCATCCGCGATCTGGCAGCAGATGTCGTGGGCATTGACTCGACGGTCTCTGTTCTTGAGCAACGCCTCCACGTGGAGTGTTGGTTTCAGGAGCGCGGAGGACGCCATGATGGTTAAAGTGGTGTCGACTTGCGATGTTGCAGTTCGGGAAGGAGATCGAAGTCTTCAAGTTCAGGTTCTTGCCCGACCCATCGTGCCTTCCTCAAACAGCCTTGCTGCCTACACCGCGCCCGCCGCTCGGCCTCTCGCCGAAGCACATCTCCACTCCGCGTCATGGCCAGTCTGGTATTTGCTGCAGTCCAGCAGGTGGTTGAGGCCATTCTATCTTGTCATCGCATTGTCCAAAGTGTTCGCATGCACATCGCTGCGGAGGCGGGCAACTGCGAAAAGGTTCAGCGAGGCAGCGTGATCAGCTTTGATGTGCACCTTACTGGACAGCGTTCCCGGTGAAGATATACGCGTAGAGCTTCTCGAACACACGGCCATTGATGGAGTCATCGACCAGCAGTGTATTCAGCAGCCATTCCCGCATCCGCAGATAATCCTCCTTCGGCCGCGCTCGAATGGCACTCCTCGTCACGGCGAACTGTCCGCAACACTGGCTTGCAATCGTTGGCGGCAAGCTCTCACCTGGAAATAGTTGCCTCCAATTTCCGGTAATGGCCATCTCGGTCTGCGTCCTGTTGATGCCTGGGCCTGCAGAACGCACGGCGTTAGCTGGAGGCACGGATAGTCGCAGAATGGATACCCAAACCTACCCCAGACCACAGCATCGTGATCGATCGGTCTTATCTCAGCAGGACATGAGGGATACCTGCAAACACACTCGCCGTTAGCTATGCCTGTAGCTCATCACGCATGAAACACCGCGCTTCAGCAACTCCTGCCTTCGATTCCTGTCGCGGACGCAACCATGCCTCGGTACTTGCTGCCATCTGGAACGTACCAAGAACAGTGGAAGTTGATATAGCCTTCTCGAGCCAACCCTGTCCGATTCAGACTGTTGATCAAGGTCGGAATGGGTGAAGGCTGGTGCCAGCTCGACCAGTGTCCGTGCACGAAAGCTGTCATCCAGGGAAGTTCGTCATAGTTGTCGATGATGTATGACAGATACACCATTGCCTCGTGGCCTTTGTTCTTGGGTATACGAAGTCGAGCGTCGCTAACGTTGTGCAGGTCGTCCACGTTGTACGGGAATATCTCCCAGCTGTCTTATTGTGAGTCCATGTTCGTTGAGCTATCGCGACTACCATTACCTTCGTTGGAACGAACTGTCCGTTAGCCACGACAAGTCTGTGTCTGCACGACCGGCCGCCACCACCGCGCCATAGGGAGGCTGTTGTGGTGGAGGATCTGCTGTTGACTCTGAACTTGTCATCGTCAACATACCCGTCAGTGTCGAGAGGCGTCCAAGAGCATTATCTGACTGCCTCTGAATAATCAAGAGACCACTCAGGCTCAACAAAAGCAAGGCTGGTACCAACAGGTACCATCTCGACTTGCTCCCAGCCATCGAGCGGTGGACCCGAGTGTTAGTGAGGTGGAAAGACTGCTACACGCGAAGCACGTAAAGATTTGACGACGAAAGCTCTGCCATTTTGACTACTACAGAGTCGACAGCAGAACGCCTCGTTCCCATCTCAATGCTGTCGCGGCCACGACCCACAAGGACAGAAGGAGAGAAAGGTGGGATTGGTCGGAACTTTCCTTCCGAAATAGCAAACTAGGCCGCCGTATTTTCACGCGTCATCAAGCCAGGTCCTCCAACCTTCGCGACTTCGACCATCGGTGTGCACCTACAACCTCAATCTGAGCGGCCTTCAACATGGCGGAGCTTTTCAAGCTCGTCCTAGCGAAAGATGGGGACGACGATCCTGGAGAACCGGACTACGGCAAGCTCATCGGAGTCACGGTGAGTACTGAACGGTGGAATACATCGTTTCAAAAGCACGCCTCACCTCACATCAAGACATCTTACATGACTTTCGGGCAGAGCTGATGACGTTTTGTTTGTCAGGACCCGCGCGCAACGACGATCCAAATCCTCATCTCTGTCGTATTCGGCATCGTTGCCTTCCTCGCCTTTTGCGTCCTCCGACCGCGATGGCCGGGGCTTTATGCAGCACGGAAACATCAAAAAGATGAAGCGACAGCTTTACCTGAGCTGCCCGAGACGATGTTTGGGTGGATAATACCATTATGGAAGATCAAAGAGCAGCAGGTTCTGGCAAGTGCAGGACTCGACGCATATGTCTTCCTGCGCTTCTTCGTCATGGCGATGAAGTTTCTAGGCCTGGCGGGACTCCTGAGCCTGATTGTGATCAAGCCTGTGCACGATGCATATCCGGAAGATGGAGATAACAACAATCCTTTCGACAACGACACGGACGGCGATGAGTCAATGTGGCTGTTCCGGCAGGGCATGAAGAGATCGATGTATATGTTTGAGGGCAACAGCAGTGGCAATGGAACATGGAACGGTACAGTGCCATTTTTTCCAGGCAACCTCGAGACCGACTACCTATGGATGTACATCATATTCGCATACCTATTTTCCGTGCTGGCCATATACTTGATCGTCAGCGAAACGAGAAGGGTGATCGAGGTGCGACAGGAGTTTCTTGGAGCGCAGACCACGATCACAGACCGGACCGTACGTCTAAGCGGCATCCCTCGAGACATGCAAGACGAGGAGAGGGTGAAAGAATTCGTGGAGAGCTTGGACATTGGCAAAGTGGACAGTGTGGTACTATGCAGAAACTGGAAGAAGTTGGACAAGTCGATGGACTCGAGAATGGACACGCTGCGGCGATTGGAAGAGGCGTACACAGTATTTTTGAGTTATCGCAGAGTCGAGCGGAACGGGGAGACTTTACCTATCGTGCAGCCATCCCCTCCCGGACCTGGAGGCGGTGGCCAGGCCGATGAAGAAGACGAAAGTGTGCCATTACCTGGCGGAAACGCCAACCTCGTACGGCCTTACTCGAAGACCCGACCGCAAGCGACGATACGGCACGGCTTTTTGAAATTGAGGCGCCACAAGGTAGACGCGATCGATCACTACGAAGCGAAGTTGAGAGAAGCAGACGAAGAGGTTCAGCGTCTACGAGGAGAACAGCATGAGCCCACGCCCCTGGCTTTTGTGACGCTTGACTCGGTGGCGTCGTGCCAGATGACGATACAGGCCGTACTGGATCCCTCGCCGTTACAGCTCATTGCGAACCAAAGTCCAGAGCCAGCAGATGTTATCTGGCCGAACACGTATCTTTCCCGGAGGAGTCGCATGGTGCGGTCGTGGTCAATAACGGTTCTCATCGTACTGCTCACCATCTTCTGGTCGGCACTCTTCGTTCCTATCGCTGGTCTGCTGAACGTGGAAACCATTGGCCGAGTCTTCCCGGGTCTGAAGGAGGTGCTGAAGAATCACGACAATATCCGTGCTCTGGTCAACACGCAGCTGCCAACCGCCATAGCATCTCTCCTCACAGTCTTGGTGCCCTACCTATACTACTGGCTGTCCTGGTACCAAGGCATGATCTCTAGTGGAGACGTCGAGCTGTCTGCGATTTCGAAGAATTTCTTCTTCACCTTCTTCAACTTTTTCGTCATCTTCACGATTCTGGGCACAGCATCCAAGTTCTACCAGATCTTTGCACAATTTGGCGATGCGATCCGAGATATTCAGAAAGTTGCATACACGCTCGCGAAGTCGCTGCAAAACTTGCTGCCCTTCTACACAAACTTTATCATCCTGCAGGGCCTCGGACTCTTCCCTTTCCGATTACTGGAAGTTGGAAGTGTGAGCCTGTACCCGATCTTCCTGCTGGGCGCGAAGACACCCAGGGACTATGCTGAGCTAGTTCAACCTCCAATCTTCATCTACGGCTTCTATCTGCCGAACGCACTGCTAATCTTCATCATCTGCATGGTGTACTCGGTTCTCCGAAGTTCTTGGCAGGTCTTGCTGGCCGGCTTCATCTACTTCGCATTTGGACATTTCGTATACAAGTATCAGCTCCTGTACGCTATGGACCATCGGCAGCAGACCAGTGGCAGAGTCTGGGGAATGATTTGCGATCGCATCTTTGTCGGCATGGTCTTCTTTCAGCTCGCCACTGCTGGTCAGCTCATCCTGCAGGGCGCTGTGGCAAGGAGCGTCATGATGGTGCCACTGGTCATTGCCACGATCTGGATCAGCATCGTCTATGGCAAGACATACAAGCCGTTACTAAAGTTCATCGCCCTGCGAAGCATCAAGCGTGGCGAGGCGATTGAAAGCTATAGCGACATGGACCCCAGATATAGTGACCACGACGTCGGCAGAAGCGATAATGAGGAAAACGAAGACGGGAGTCCAGATGCACCTCTCAGCTACGCGGCAAGCCTTAACAGCACGAATCTTGCTCCTGAGAGAAACATCTGGGCGAACGACGATCCCGTACAGACAGCACAACAAGCCATACAGCACAAAATCAAACACAAGAGACAGACGCCCCCCGATTCTGCGACACGATTTGTGAATCCAAGCCTGGTCGCACCACTCGGCCGCGTCTGGATTGCGGACAAGAACTTCCGTAGAGAAGGTGCCGGAGAGCAAGAGGAGGAGGACCTCATGGACCTTGAAGACGGAGAACGTGCGCCAGAGTACGATCGACCACCAGAACATGAGCGCCGCCGTATCAGAGGTCCTGGAGCGGCGGATGCTATCAATGCTGCGGTGTAATACGATTGACCTATGGATACAGACTGACAGGGAAGACGACGGAAGACTCAAACAACATTGCTACTTGTATAGCGCGGCGTCGGCGATTTGCTGATTTGCATGATACCCACACCGCGTTTGGCATATATAGAAATAACACAATACGATAGTGAGAATGATTATGGTACACACATCCCGTTTTTGGGGACTACAACGACCGCTTGCTCGAATGTCCACTCGCATGGGACTTCGATATCGATTCCTCAGCCTGCAACGCAACCCAGTACCCCAGTACTCTCGACGACACCGTCACCTGCCTATCACCATCCAAACTCACCGCCGTTAAGTCCATCTCCGCCCGTCCAACCCGCTCCGACCACGGCCAACAAACCTACCCTGGCTCTTCTCCTTTGGCAGCGAAATCGAATAGGAACTCCAGCAAGGCTCCCTCGCCAAAGCCTCCATAAGCCCAATGCTCCAGCACCTCGTATTCGAGAGCACCAGCTACAACACCTCCTATTTCAATTGGGCGTCCGACGTCGACACGCTTGACCTGAAAGCAGGTACTCTAATCGACGAAACCAGCCCGGACCTTTCCGCCTTTCGGAACCGTGGCGGGAAGTTCATGACATGTCGGGGTTGGGCAGATCCGTATATTGCCGTAACCGGGCCGATTGAGCATCTGGGGCAGGTGGAGGAGTCCTTTGGGGGAGATGTTGGGGCTTTTCATAGGTTGTTTATGATTCCTGTGGAAGAGCATTGCGGTGCTGCTGATGTACTATCCGCAGGTGCCGGCGACGTATTATGTTCTCAAGGGGCTTATTGCTTGGGTGGAGAAGTGAAAGTGTGCTCAAGTCGATTTTGACTGCGAGTCCGCCAGGTGGGGGTTGAGGGCACGAGGAAGTTGTGTGCTTGGCCGGGGACGGCGAGCTTTGTGGGTGGGAACGTTGATGAGGCCAGGGATTATGAGTGCCGAGATACGTGATGGTTTGGGAGATCAGGGCCAGAAGGTTATACTACGACACTTCACCAGAATGCAAAACATCTAATCTTCACGCTCTTACGATGCTCACCATATCCCGCCTCGCCAAGATCCGGAGTATAGCTACCGCGCTCGTGTTGGTGTAGCTTCTTGTCGATCCCGAATGCCCGCAACAATACTCTGAGGCCCTCCACTGGAGCCTTACCTGCCTCGTCTCCTACATGACCCTCTGCATGGCCCTCGCCTCCTCCACGTACTCGGGCGCAGTCTCCCACCTGATAACTCAATTCCACTGCAGCGAAGAAGTCGCTATACCCGGCGTCTCCCGTGCAAACACCCCACCTCCGCCTCGTCATGATCTAGCCCAGCAGTATCAAACATCCTAACAAACAACACCTCATCCGTCTGCATGTTCGATACATAGTAAAACTTTGGCTCTTCTCCATGACCTGTAAGGACTCCATGTCGGCCGGAGGGGGACCGCCTCGCGTAATACTGTCTGTGACGAAGACTTCTTTGCAGCCTGTGACGGGTTTTGCGAGGTCGATGACTTCGGGATAGTAGATGTCTTTGATCATGTCCGAATCTCGGAAGTCTTCTGCAGTCTCGAGAGACGAGGTGTGTGTGACTGCGGTGAAGCCGTGTGATATCATGAACTATTTCGTCTTCTTCGTGAGATTTGAAGACTTTTGATCGGATGTCCTCGACAGGTAAGGAATACGATACCGTTCGCTTTGGTTTCGGCGCAGCCATGTATGGCCTCGTTGCGGGATATGAGTGAGGTTCTCCATGGAGTACAGGTACGGTAAATGTGCCAGACGTCGCGGCCGGCCTGACGCTTTCGATGCTACCTACGTCTGTTTGTATGATAGAATACTGGACGCGAATGACTAGCTGCTACGAAAATGTTCGAGAGGCTTCGTGCTGCACGCACAGGCGCGCAAGGTTGAAGTGGCATCGCAAAGCTGAGGCACCTCAGCTGAACATTGACAAAGGATTCAACTGAACATCCTGCGGCTACGCAGCCGAGGATGTTGTACATAAGCAGCCTAGTCACAAGAGGACTGGTTGCCTTATTGTATAGAATGCCTTGTCACATGGCGACAAATCGTTATCACTGGGCGAAGAGCCATGGCTCGCTGGTAGAGCTTCGCCGTCGATGCCAAGTGCTTCAGCCTCAAGTCCATACAAGCTCAATCTTATCACCTCTCACTTTTGCATTGAACCACTCAACCATGTCAAGCCGATCCTGCACACACTTTGCGCCTTCGAGCACTCCGCTCCGTGCCAAAGCTCTTGTAGCAAGGAGCAGTTCGTACATCGCCAAGTTCCTCGCGATACATTGTCTCGGTCCTAGACCAAATGGGATCCAGTCCCGTAGCATCTCATGGCTCGGGTCTAGCCATCGTTCTGGCCTGAAACTCCAGGGATCCTTAAATACGGCAGGGTTGAAGTGGAGTGTTCGCGGCTGTAGGCCGACAAGGGTGCCCGGTGGTAAATAATAGGTACGCTTATTGGATGGCGAGGTGTA
The DNA here is from genome assembly GCA_002116355.1 of Dothistroma pini CBS 116487. Lineage (NCBI taxonomy): Eukaryota > Fungi > Ascomycota > Dothideomycetes > Mycosphaerellales > Mycosphaerellaceae > Dothistroma > Dothistroma pini. The sequence goes on along the minus strand of KZ108368.1, from coordinate 42,565 downwards.
GCTGAAGCCAGTAGGTGGAACTTGTCGTGGGAAGCGTGTGGGATTGGCCAACGACATCCTCAAGCCTTCTTTGGTCACACAATCGAGATAACGGAGTTTTCGAACATCGTGACTCGGATCTTGTTGTTCAGCGTCGAGTACTTCTGCGCGAAGTTCCTCGTAGACTCTGGGATGTTTCGCCAGTTGCCAGAGAAGAGCTCCAAAATTGGTTCCTGTTGTGTCTGTACCAGCAAATATGACATCCTTCATCTGTACGTTGGTCTCCTGAGGAGATATGCCAGCGTTGAGAAGACGAGACTGATAGGTACCGTCGCTAGCTTGGGCCTTCTCGACAAGCCCACCCGTGAAAGCATCGACCTTCGCAGCACTCTTGTCTCCTGCAGCATCGGGGAAGTATTTCAAATTGAAGTTCAGGATCGGCAAGAAGATCCAGTTGGGCAGGAAAAAGAAGCGTCCAAAGTCGACGATGCCGTCCACGTACAGACTAGCACTCAGCTTATTCGCATCCTCTCGTATACCTCCATAGTCCTTTCCAAACAGGTAAGCGCAGACAGAATCGATAGCAAGTCCTCGAGACAGGTTGAGCACATTAACAGGTGCCAACTCGCCTGTCTTCTTCGCTGCTTGCCGGCTCTTTTCTGCCTCGCACCGAAGCCGATCTATCATACGACGGATGCATGTCTCCAGAGTTTCGGTAGCATTCCGCAAGCTGCCAGTGCTGAATAACGGCATGACTGCTTTGGCTCGCAAGGCTCTGTGGGCTGGATCAAGGCCACTGAAAATGGTCGCATGACCTTCCGAGTCGAAATTCACGTACGCAGGGGACTTCAAAAAGCCACCCTTCTCCGAATACACAGGGCCCAATGCTTCGCCCTCAGAGATTACAACTTCATTCGGAGCAATGCGAACGACGGGACCGTATCTCTGGTGCAGGTCGTCAATCCATCGGGATTCGTAGCCTGACCAAGATTTGTACCAGTCGTACAGAGGCGTGAGTCGACACAGCAGCGGTCCAGGTACATTCTTGAGAGGATCGTAGTATGCCCGGTACAGGACAAGCCCGATGGTTGCAAGAATGGAGATCGAAAATGCTAGCTCTGACCTTGTGATCACATGGAAATCCTCCTTGGGAGACATCAAGGCGTAGTGTCGATGTTTGACGAGGGATGGAAACCTGTCGGGTGATTGCTTACCTTGTTATGCTGCTACAAGCAATGACTCAGCCCAGAAAAAGCAAGATAGGGCAACGCGCAAAGCGACCCACACGTCCACGTCCAGTCTCTGTCATCGAAGGTGTTCTCGCCGTCGCCTTTCGCATGCAGCTGATGGAGGTATCGTCTCCCGAGCGCTGTCAATGTCAACCTGCCGATGCTAATCGAGGACCTAGATTTCACCTCCCAATCTCCTCGTGCTCGAGGCTCACGCCAAGAGCACGCGCACGTGATGGCGCGAACCTTCCTTCCTCCTGCGACCTCACCTGCATGTCGACTACTGTTCAACCTTGAGATCGAGACGAGGTCTAGACCGTGGCCAAATCGCGGCCGCTTCGAAACAATGCACAAGGATCTACAGGTATCTAAGGTTCACCAAGCATTTTCCGAACCTCGTGATCCAGGAACTGCTTCTTGGCTTCAAACCTTGCTAGACCTCAAAATAATACCGGAGGAGTGCATTGTCTGTCGGCTGTGCGGTAGCACTTTGAGTCCATCGCGTCCTGGCCGAGCCGAGCGCCCCTCATGACCGCATCGATGTACTACGGCTACACCTCTTGCCCTCGTGTTACAACCGAGAAGCTGTTGTGCAGGCCATGAACCGGGACATCCTCGAGCGTTGCGTCAGAGTTTGCTATGTTTGCTACCCGGCCTTCCGAAGATGACATGGCACTCCGCTATCTCACGTCCATCGCAAGAGGGGACGTCTCTATCCTTTGGCGATGTCGTCGCTCCCTTCCTCACAGTTCTCCACAAGCACGCAGGTCGCGCTACCATTGAGGAGGACGAAGCATGACGCATCATACGTCCGGCAACGCCGTGGTCGTGGCGATATGGTGTTTGGCATCACTAGCGATTCTAGCCGTAGCGTGTCGGCTTTATGCGCGCTTTTGGCTGGTCAGACATGGGGGCATCGAGTAGGTCCTATTTGGTTGTCGTGAGCAATAGCGCTAGCCATCCTTCTGATAATTCTTTTAGCGACTGGACAGTGGCCGTGTCCCTTGTATTTGCTCTTGGCATGACAGTCGAGATAACACAACAAGTGCACTATGGCCTCGGCAAGCCCAGCTCTCAGGTGGCTGACATTGACACCGAGAATCTGATGAAGAGCCTCTGGGCCGCTATCTGGTTATATCATCTTGCCATAGGGTTTGCCCGCCTCTCGATCATCTTACAATGCATGCGCATATTCCCACAGGCCGACTTTCGAAGGACACGATGGCTGGTGTTGTATGTCATGATGGCGGTCAACACCTCCCTCCAGACCTGGGGCTTCTTCGGTACAGTGTTCTTCTGCAAGCCGATCGATGCCTACTGGAAGACAGTGATGTCCGATGAGTACTGCCTCGGGCGGGAGGCCGTCTGGCTGTTCAACTCTTCTATGGGCATGGCACTCGATATTGCTGTAGCCGTTCTGCCGTTGCCCTGGATAAAGCAACTGCGATTACCAGAAAGGCAGAAACTGATGCTTATGGGAGTCTTCGTCCTCGCGGGCCTACCTTGTCTGTTGGCCATCATCCGGGTACAGTCGCTCATTCAGGTCGCTACTTCGCACGATCCAGCTTACGATAATGCGACTTTGGCCATCTTCAGCGCGAACGAGGTCTATGTAGGCATCGTTTGTGCCTGCTTGCCCACCATGAAGACATTCTTTGTGCGCTTGACACCTCGTGTGACGAACACAGCACCTGCAAATAAGGTCAGAGACATGGCATCATGGGTCAAAGGGTTGAAACGAAGGAGACGAAGCGACACGATCCACCTCACCTCTGTTGGGGACAAGCAAGATCATAACCACAGATGGACCAGCAAAAGCGCCCTGATAGGTACGTCAAGCTCATCTTCGCAGCAAACCACAGATGACCATGGCGCTATTCATGTCGAGTGCGTTGTAGAGCAAAAGGTCGAAATTGCGAAGCCTGCAAAAGCTGCAGATATCACACACGGGACAGGATCGTCCCAGGCCGATAAATTCTGGCAGCTGGACCAATGGGAAATGGAAGCTGGCACACATGGCAAGAAGTCACTCGCTCAGAGTACCTCGAACACGAGCACCAGCCACAATAGGGCCACCAGCAGGACGGCTATCTCGAGCGACTATGGAACCCGTGGAAGTCAGGATCACAGCGGTAGCCGACACCACAGTAGTCGTGGGTGAAGAACATGATGGCCGCTGGCATGAGTGTAGAGAAGAGCATTGTATCAGGAAGTCGTCGTCATAACTCAGGATCAGCCATACAGCAGACTCCCTTTCAGGTCTATTGACACGAGCCTTCAGGCTAAACGATCTTCACAGCTCTCGACCATCTGAAAGGGTTTTCAAACCGACAAAGTAGTGGCACTTGCAACGCCCAGCCAAACGACAGCAGCAGCTCGGAAATGCTGTGCCGCTCGAACCTTGCGATAGCAGCCTTACATGCACGTCGAATGATCTTTTCAGGCCGACCAAGATGTCTTCCGTCGTGTCAACTTCCGAGCAATATGACTTTGGATATTCAGTAAGAGCGGGCATGCCTGATGTGGTCTCCAAGCCTATGCTCGTCAAATACGACATCGCAGCGGAGTGCACTGGGCTATGGCGGGTGAAGGTCGTCGAATGAATCATTGGTATCGAGCAAGCTACAGCCGAGGACGATATCATCATACAAGCCAATGTCCCAGCGTTCAATAATTGACATCAAGAGGCCCACCAAACGTTTCACCGCCGTCAACGCAAGACAAGGACTCCCATTCTCCATATCCAGTGTACTTGCACTTGCGATGCAGAATGCCGGCCTGTTGTTGCCACCGTTAACCGACATCACGAAGGACATTTGGACGACATCCACTCACGCAATCAATGGTGCACGCGTCACCTGCTTGGGCTCCTGGCTGGTCGCACGAGTCGTCCCGGCAGGCGATACGTTCGTTGAGAGCCGCGGATGCGGTGACAAAGGCCGCCAGGGCGGGCAGGAGGATGAGAGAGAGCTGCATCTTGAGCATGGTCAGCGAAGGGGGCTGAGTCTGTGATGTCGGTCCTTCCTCTTACTGTATTTCTAGTGTCGATTGAGAAGCTTTGTTCGGCAGGCTTGCTATGTTTGAGGGTGGGGGATGGCATCTGGGGAGGCTGCAAGGCTGACCTAAATATACCCGCTGACATCGCGCTGCCTTGCTCGCCGGAATCTTGGGTTCTCGTTTAGAAAAGTGCTACCACCGTCAGAGACTTGGTTAGTGTCATGTCGAAACAGATTCCGTGAGAGGATACGAGGAGCTCCCGATCGATGTGACATCTTACGTTGTGTTGCGATGTCCTCTTTCACAAGCCCATCTACCGCGAAGCATGCGTGGCATGACGCACTTCGCATCCAAGTAGACACCGATGAGGTGCAAACAGGGCATCGGCTGACACATTGAACAGCAGATGTGTACGAGCCAGTACAATGACGTTCTGAACAGAGTCTTACCGGGTCAGGCTATTGTTGCTTTTGAGTTGAATCTATTCCAAGAAATGGATTGCAGGGGGCGAGGTTCCAACATACCACCGATTCGTATCGCCGACCTTGTTCTAAGCCAGTGCCAAGAATGAGACCAGATCTATCCGGGGGCGGTGTACGGATTTAGTGCATCATGCCAGAGGCTCTATGAAAGATACTTCTCGAACCACGCGATACCCTGCTTCTCGGACTCATCCATAGCCTTCTTGTCCTTCTCCGAGGACCAGTCACCGCGCAGCGCAAAGCCGTGAATCTGATCGTTGTACACCTGCAAAAACACGTCAGTCGATTCTCTTCGAAACCTCCTATCCTCGATGTCAAAACAGACCTGAATCTCAGAGGCTGGGATATTCTCTCCCTGCTCCCCGCGCTCCTTCTTATACAACGTCGTCCTGATCTCCTCGACCTGCTCGTTCGACAACAGCGAATCCTTATCACCGACAGCCAGACTCAACGGCACAACAACCGGATCGAAGTCGCCGGGGATCGCAACAAGGGATGGGTGACACGCATAAGCTAGAACCGTCATCAGCATGTCCCCCCCGATCACAAATCTCCCTCACCACCACACTCAACATGACAGAACTGACCCGCGTCGACACCGCGTCCCTGCACTCCACTAAACGGCCCCTGCGCCGCCAAAATCGCATACCGGCCACCCCAACAGAAGCCAATAGCCCCCACCTTCTGCGTCCCTGCTACGCCCCTAATGTGGTTGATGAACCCCTCAATGATCGGACGCGCGACAGCCTCGCGGTGCCTAATCAACCAGGGGCCCAGAGTAGCGCCAATGGAAGCCGTAGCAGTGGCCGAGTCCGTAATAGAGCGCGCCTCGCGCTTAGGAAGGGGAGGCTCAATGGTATCCAAAAAATCAATGGAAAGCGAATCGCCAGAGTGAACGTCGGGGATGTAAGCGGTGAAACCTGCTTTGGCGTAGTTGTCGGCGAGAAGGCGGACGTTGGGGAGTTTCCAGCCGAAGACTGTGAAGCGTATGTGATCAGTAACGAGTATCAATGACTGCTGACTGGAGGGAGATTATCGTCTTACTGTCAACGAGGAACACCACAGACTTGGCAACACTTCCATTCTCAGGCCTCGCAACATAAACCTGCAGCCCACCGATGTTCTCCTCTTTGCCAGCGGGAGTCTTGCTCGTATCCGCGAGCTTGCCAGAAAGGCAGCATGAGGACATTCCGACTCCTGTAGACATTGTGACGTTTGGGGAAGTAGTGTTCTGATTTGGGAGACCTGCGATCTGAGGTGAGTTGTCAGTCATAGTAGTCGGTATATCAACTGCTGCGCGGGATTAGCAGTGCCGGAAGAGAGGCTGGTTTTGAAGACTGTTTGGAATACCGACGTGTACATGAAGTCATTTCTTCACGTAGCTGTGGTATGGCATGCAGCTACAGAAGCTAATGGGGTGCTAAGCGGGTAGCAATAGCTATAGCTGTTCTGCACTTGCGCAGCGATGGCGGGGTATCAATATTTCGTTCACACTCCTCTGTGGCTACTTCTGGGGTAATCGGGTCCCCCAAGGCGTACTACGCAGCGACTCGATGGGCCATGTCTCGACGATGCAGGTTCCAGAGAAAAATGTTGTGGTATCGGCCAGAGCATGAGCATCCAGATTGAAGGCTCCACCTGTGCCGCCAGCAACTGACGGCCATGTGAAGCTTATCGCGCCATTTCCTTCGCTTTATACTGCGCTCGGATCTTCTTTTGATTCCGGACTGCCGAGAGCCGTGGACGCAGATGCCTCCTATGGATAGGGGAGCGGAAGATGGGCTGAGACAGTGGCGAGGCAAAAGGTAGCATGATGTGTCGAAGTCGTCGCGTTCTCGGCGGTGGCTCATAAGAACGAGGCCTTTCTGGAGTCATAGGCTGGGGACAGAGCTTCAATGCTTTCGTGCGGTTCCCGAGTTGAGTCTCCTTCGCAGCAGCATGGTCCTCAATATTCGAAACAAGACCCTCAAACGTCGACGGGTCTCCTCCACCCCTCAACGTCAGCCTCGTTCCAAAACAAACACCACTATCCCTCCTGACCTTCTCCACAGCCTCGTCCAGCACCTGCTTCCTCGTAACTTCATTCTGCCTCCTCTTACGCTTTAGAAATGTCTTCACACTCTTCCTCCTTCTCCCAGAAAGAAACCACTAATTTCCCTGATTCGCCCTCTTCTCGAAGATTTTCCGCACATTGTCCTGACCACCCAGCCACTTCCCAACTTCACTGTCCAGCTTCCCAAGTTCCTCTTTCTTCAGATTCGTCTCCTTGACCAGTGCCTCTTTTCTTTCGACCAGTTCCTGCCGTTGCTTCTCCAATTCTTGGCGGGCGACGTGTTCATCTGCGATGCGCGCGAGGGTCAGGTCGTGGTCGTTGGAGTCGGCGTGTTCTGGATGCAGGGCGAGAAATTCTCCAGTTGGGATCATGGGAAGGCGGGTGTATTTGTGGCTGTATTCCTTGTTAGCGTGCATCGTCTTTCCACGTGATGATGACCGGTGATCTACTCACTCAAATCCCTCACACCCCCTAATCTCTCCCCTCAAATGGCCCTGCTCATATCGCAGATTCTGCAGCTCCAGATGCAGGCTGTCGATCTCCTGTCGTGCTTCGGTCGTCTCTTGCTTGGTAGCCCTCACGCTCTTCACAGCGTTCCTGTTGACACCTCTAAGAAGCGCCAGCCTTGCGTTCACCTTACGTCGCGCATCGAACTGCTCATCGGACGCGTCTTCGGTGATATGATTCTGGGCAATGAGGTCGGTCAATTCGAGGCATTGGCGACGCGCTTCTTCGGCGGCGCGGAGCACTGAAAGGAGGGTCGGGTCGATGATGAGATGTTCGGCGGTCATTGTGGCGCCGTATCTTTGTTTGGGGTGGGGGAGAGGGGGGGGGGAGATGGCTAGTAGAGGTGGTGTACAGAGAGAGATCGCTTGTGGTGTTGATGTTCTTTGGAGCACCGCGACTCCAGTCGGTAACCCTCGCTTAGCGCGGATAGTACCGCATCCCCCGTCACATTCACGAAATGCTCGCTCGGGCTTCCCGGATGTGCTGCAACAAGGGATGACCAGACAACACATCTGTATGGCGTGCGCGCGCTCACGTCGCAGATAGAGTCCCATCACACGGTGACAAGCATCAGGTTCGCGTTCCCCCGTTGATCAAACACTGGCATCCATGAGAACGCAGGGTACCACTATGCAAATCGTCTCATGTATCGTCGATATCTCTGGGGTATCTAAAAGCTGTACAAACCCGCTGCTCCCAGTCTGGTCGCCGAAAAAGCTGTACAAAAACGGCAAATGCCAGATCAAGTCATCAGTGCCCAACGTGGGCGCATTAGCAGGCATATTCCCAAGCCCATGGTCGTGTTCCCAAAATGTCATCATTCCTTTCGGTCATCACCGATCCGTGTCTCATTCTCGGCGATGCCGTACTCGTCCTCTTCGTCTCATCCCGAGACATGCTAACATGCTCTCAGGCTGCGATATCCGGGAGTGTGTTGTCCCAGCTCGCACTGTGACTGGCGCAGTATTCTGTGATCAACCGCTGCAGGTCTAGCAGCTTGTAAGGCTTTGTCATGAAGCCTTTGATGCCTACCTCCGCAGCTCGCTCCAACGCACCGTCTGTGACGTCTGCTGTCACTGCCAGGACTGTCGGCTTGCGGCGTTGCTGGACACCTTTCATGCCCAGGATCCTCTGTGTAGCTTCGTAGCCGTCCATCAGTGGCATCCATAAGTCCATGAGAACAATGTCAATCTGCTTATCTTCGTCTCGTGGCTGGCACATTTGGCGTACTGCTTCTGCGCCGTCGTGTGCCTCGTGGATGTTCTTGTACCCAAATTTGCCTAGCATGCTAACAAGTAGCTTCCGATTGATCTTGTTGTCTTCAGCGACTAGGAAAGTGAGTGGAAACTTCTTTGATAGTCCCCGATCGATCTCTGGATTGATGACGGATTTTCGAATACGCGGACGCGTTGGCGCTTTCTCCTTCTCGCTTGGTGGCGATGGCAGTGAAGCGGGTGGGCTCGACCTTTCCGTTGCGACACGTGTTCTCGGTGACGGTGGTGTCGACAGCGGGGCTGGTACTAGAGCACTTGCAAAAGTAGTCTGGAACGCAGCTTCGTGCAGTGCTCGTGTCAGCTTCCGAGGACTGTTTGGATCTGCGAGTAGAGGTCGGATGTGCTGTAAATCGTACATGGCTGGTCGAGCAGGCCGTGAGACAGGCGATCTGTATGGCGACGTGGGTCTGCTGATAGTGTCCCCAGCATTGATCGGCACCTTGATCTCGAACTCTGTGCCGCGGTTTGGTCCCGTCGTCTCTGCTCGCAGGCACACCAAGTCCCCTCCCAGTTTTCTCGAAAGTCCCCTCGCCACCATGAGACCAAGACCCAGACCTTCGCTCGATCTCGTTATAGAGCCGTTCTCCTGGGCGAAAGGCTGGAAGAGTCTCGGCAAGAACGCAGCAGGAATACCAGGTCCATTATCCGAGATCTTGATGGAGATGTATCGACCGCGGTTGCTAAGCCGCACGAAGACTCTTATGAGGCCATTTGTCTTGTCCGTGAATTTGAGAGCGTTGAGGAACACACAGCCGATCAGCTTGCTCAGGTCTCTTTCGTCGATGAACATCGTGCTGGGCACTGTCGGATCTATAGCCCATTCGATAGTCTTGAATCCAGCAGTGCCATCAGATCCTCGTGTCCGAACTTCAATGGTTTCGCCAAGTTCAGTTTCGGAAGCGATTGCAGAGTCCGGTCTTCCTCCCACCTTCAAGCCTTCGTTGATGACATGCTGGACCAGATCGCCCAAGCTGGTATGCCGCAACCCTGGTGCAATGACTCTACTTGCGCCACTGAAAGCCTGGGTGGCAAGCGCTGCATCCTCAGCAGGCGGAACATCGGACAGATCTGCTCCAATGACGGACTGATTTTGCAAGTCCATGGCCTGCTGAACTCCTTGCTTGATATCGGGCTCGGAGCAACGACAAGAAGATGAGCCATGTGCAAGCCGAGGAACCTTGTTGGAGTGGCCGACATCGCTTGCACTCCGTACAGACGCTTGCGGAAATGCTTCGTCTCGCCGCCGCTTGTTCGGTCGCGATAGTGGCAGATTGTGGCCAGCGACCAAGATCTCCGGACGTCGATCTGCAGTAGCCGAGAAGGGCGAGGCGGTGTCCACGGAATCCTCAGGTAACGGGTGGGCAAGAGCTGGCACGCTCAAGTCCATATCGTAGGCATGTACGACATTATCTGCAGCTTCCACTGCTCTCCTCGAGCTGTCCTGAACGACTTCAATGTTGTCCTTCAAAACATCGAACACCTTCCGCACTCTGGGGTCGCTCTGAGTTTCTGCGGCTTCCGATACGGTGGCCATCATGACATCGAGCATTCCCACTATGCCTTGCATCGGGGTCCTGAGCTCATGTGAAAGACTGCCTGCGTATGGTCGCAAAGACTGCGCAACAGTCACCGCATCGTGTGGAATGATGCGGTTCTTCTCGGCCACAGCAGCCGCTGGCTTGACGAAATTCGCTCCCTGTACTAATCTGTAGACGATCATGTCCTCTATGGAGTGCAACAATAGCTCAGTGAAAGCCCACGACAGCGGCTTCTGAACAGCGCTTTCAGCAGACCATAACACGCCGAAGTGTGCCAGACTTCTGCCCTCGTAGAACAAGGGCAGGGCAATATAAGCATCGCAAGGGGTCGGCAACTTGTTCGGGTTGTTCGTGATGAAGTCTCTCAAACGATCTGGAATGCAAAAGACCTTGTCGTGGCGCATATACGCGCAGGGAGTCCCTTCGAAGATTGTTAGTGTATGCGTACCAAGGTCAGGTATTGCGAGCAGCCACCACATCATCGTGAGACCAATGCCCAGGTTGTCTCACGTTCGGGTAGATGTGCGATGCCCTAGACCACTTACCATAGGCTTGAAACTTGGTATGTTTCGTAGTGTCTCTCGACCCATCTCTGCCATTGTAATGAAATGCCGTGGCCATCATGCAAGATCCAGGCTCTCCGAATGGTGGCATTTCGACAGCGGAATCCTGGTCGTCCACGAGGACTCGCTTCATCACGAAACAGAACTCAGCTCCCAGAATTTGACACATGCCCTCCGTGACTGCGGCCCAGAAGTCATCTGTGGACAGCTGCCTGAGAGACTTCTTCAGCTCGATCATCTGCTCCAGCGCCTTGCTCTCGGCCGATGGGTAGAGTCGATCGAGCTCTTCCTTGAAACCTGGATCTCCATGCTGCAGGACGTCCTGGGATCCATGTTGGGGGAAACAGATGGTTGTTCGAGCCATTTCTGGTTTCTCCTCACACCTGGCGTTCATGGCCGGCTCTCCTGGCGAGCTGCTGTTCGCCCGTCCGCGGCTCTCGCGCTCACACCTGCTCCTGGAAGATCGTTTTCATCCGAAGTAAGTGCACTCACAAGTGCACGCCTGCCAGATGGGAGACGACGATGATGACGACGGAGTGTAAGCCTCAGGATAGAATTATTGCGGACCTCGCACAAGTTTACAAGCAAGGGACACAGGTCGTGCAGAATTCCGATTTCCACGGGAGTGGTCAGGGCATCTGGACCCACGGTCTGATTACCATATGGGATGTGCGGGTTCGGAATCCAGAAGGCCCGCGTGGACCCCACAGCAAATCCGGAATATCAGCAACGCAGACGCCGCAGAAGTGGTGCTTGTGTGACGTGTGCGATTGTTGGATTGTGCTGCAGCAGCAGCAGCAGCAGCGGCAGCGTGCAGATGGAGTGGTGTGGTGTTGTGTGGTGTGGTGTGGTGTGCTAGAGTGTATGTGCCAGTGTGTCTGTTAGTAGATAGGGGCAACACGTTACAGCTCCGCTGCTCCTTCGCTTGGCAAATAATAGTGTTTGCTACTCGGTCTGACGCTGGTGAAGTCCGCGGCGTGCCGCGTGCCAGACAAGGCGATGTTACCTCCACCACCTCACGTGATGAGATGGGAAGCCGGTTGGAGCGCCAACGGTCGCGGCGAGTGGAGTCGAGGTCGCATCGAGACTTGGAGAGGCGCGTGAGGCGCACTTTGGCACAAACGGCCCTTCTAGACCATCCTGACCGGCACTCAAAGCCCGCTTGGCTGCATGACCCACTTCTCCCACCAGTCGTGCACACTTGTTGCCTGTACTTGGGTCTTGGCCGTCCATCGTCGCTGATCTTTTCGCCATCGCATTCGCGTGGGCATCGTTCCCTGCCGTGTGCTTCCGGCCAACCTCACACGTGACTCTCGCAAGTCCCCTCATAATACTCAATATACCGGGTAACAGTTCTCATCAATAAACAGTTCAGAGACAGTACATAACGTTGGGAGATGGGCTGCTTGATGCTACGTCACCGCTCGTATTTGGAAACAGGTGGCTTCATGCACGTTCGGCATCCAGCAGGTCCATGTCGGTCGGAGACCAAGCTAATTGGCCTTTACCCTAGCCACCACGAGAAGCTTTGGCTGACATAATAACTTTCCTCCTGCGAAGCACTGTGCACCGCATCTTTCGCTTTGTGCTCTGGCGCCGGCCGAGAAGACACATCCGCGGCGGACGCCATACCTATGATATTAGTCAGACGCCTCGACGTGTGACACCGCGACCACGGAATGGGCGATGAAGCTAGAAGTCAACGAATGGGACTGGCCAAGCGTGATCGCAATCATTATTGACCATCTGACCAGCCTGGCTTCTTCCGCCAAGTCCCAGACTGTCATCCGGAGCACGCCATAACGGCGGTCCTCCTACTGTTGGGGTATATGGCCAGACTTGCCGTCGACCTGCCGGCAAGTTTCGGAGCACTTTCCATCGGCACGTCACATGAAAGGGAATCATGACGCCGCGCGCAAGCTTCACAGCACTTGCTCATTATTGATCGTACGATAAGATATGTCTAGTTTGTCAGGCCAATCAAGACGCACACTTACGGCAAACATGGGCATCCACAGCCACCAACGAGGACATACTACTTCTGATGTAACATCATTTCGACAACGTATACAAGTCCTTCGGAAGCGGATGCGGACCATTGTCCACGAGACCGACAATCGCGACAGCTTACATCGTTGCTTTGACTACAAGTGTCCCCCATGGTTGACGATACCGATTCCCGCCCGAACGCTACGGGTCCAGCCAGTTCAGAGACAGCCGTTCCCGATTGAGCAGCTGCGCAATCGGAGTCAGCTCCGTCCAAGGTTTGCGCTATCCTCGAATTCGCCGAACGAATTGCGAGATGTTCTTCCAAATGCACCTGCAATGCTTACGTGAGTATGGGCACTTTCTTAGGGTCTGGAGCAACTCTGCAACGACAGATCGTGCTCGAGCACTTCACGAAGTGTAAAGATATATATATCACCAGACAACTCAAGCCTCCTAGGGGGCGCTCCTTTTGAAATTTCACACGAAGCAAGCCAACGTTTGAGGTCGAGGCATGGTCGGCAAGAAGTCGTCATGATCGCTTCACATTTGACCAGAGCTTGTTCCAAACATATTCAATCTGCCTCTAGCCGAATACTCTGGATCACAGTCAACTGACTCAGCGGACATTTTGATCTGGCACTTCACAGGGCTTCGATGCCACCATGTGAAGAGTCACTCGTCACTCACGCCGTGGCAAGCTGGATCCTTTTCTCGTACGTGACTGCTCTGTAGGTGAGAGAAAGTATGGCCAGTGGCGAACACGTTTCCTTCAGAAGAATGGTGCCATCGTGGTGGACGCCTAACCCCGGGAAGTGCCTCCCTTCCACCACGTTGACGCAGAACCACAGCACACCACCACAATGACGAACGTTAGGAATCAGTAAGACAATGCGGCTACAACGGGCACACTGAGCTTACTGAGTTTGTTGAACTCGCCAAGCCGTGGTCCTCGTCCACCTTTGCAGTTCCAATCGATCTTTGTGTAGTGAAAGTGTCGTGGGACGCCGTGTTGCAGCCGTACAAGTATCACGGGGACCGCGGAAGACAATGCGACGGTAGCCTGGAACGTGTGGCGCCGTTGCTCCGGGACATTTGGAAGGCTGTGTGCAGCCGCGTGCGATATCGTGGGCAAGTATGTCGTGTTCAGGTGAGGTGTGCAAATTTGTTAGTGCCTGAGGTGTGTAGCGTTGAGGTGGTGTGCATGGGAAAGTCCTGGGACGACGACGGCGTGGTCAGTCTGGCTTACTCACAACCACAATAATCCACGGCAGGCACACTGTATTGAAGTATGGGAATATTTTGAGCTGTCACAAAAACCATTGACGACTCTGCTTCGCCCGGCACTGGCCTTCCACCACGGACCACTTTCAAGATCAACCAACCAAAATCCCAACGTACGTACACTGACAACGTTATGCTACCACGCCTCACGCTTACCCATGAATAGCCACCAACACAACACGAACGCTTAACACACGGCACATTAACACGATGCAGATCAGCTTCAGAGCCGAGACCTTCATGGCCGCACGCCCTGGCCTGGCATGACATCGACGAAGCACATGCCACCACCCTACAGCGCACAGATTGAAGCCGACACGACAGATCTCTGGAAGAAAGTATCATCGGCAACGACGTCGTTGGCAACCGCCGGGTGACACCCTCGCGGATATGAGGTCGCGTGTCCACGAGGGCTTGAGTCTTGGAATACGTCGAAGCCTTCACATTCCGTGGGCGTTGGTCTCGAACGATCACATGCAGCAAGCAAGCAAGCAGCCTACGAGCCACGGCAATAACGGTTCACCTTTCCCTGCCGTACTTCAATATTTACAGCATGATTAACAGATTAATAAATCAGACAAACAGCACGACTTCTCAAGGGTAAATCGATTCCGAGTGAGCTTCGCGACATAGTCTGCCATGCCTGATGACACCAAGTAGTCGAGTAGACGGACTAGCGACTGCAATTGCTGTACTTCACAAAAGATTGACATCACTGCTTGAGTCGTCCGCACTGTAGCAGGCAAATGTACTGTCCATAGGCCAAAGACGATACGCCTGAAGATGTAGTTCATCTCATCTTCGAGTTCATCATACGAATAAATCATTATCAACCCTATAAGTTCCCCTGCGACATGTCCCCCCAACTACTGATGCAGTGACCGAGACATACAACTCTCGATCGTGGTATCGTGCAATCGCGCAACAGAACAATTCCCCTCTCCAGGTCCAAGAAAGCAGCTGTGCCTCCCAGTGCATAAGCTGAAAAGCCGTGCAGTGCGCCATGGTGTTAAAGATACTACGCCTCAAACCACCGTAATCATCTCATCGCTCGTACTTGGGTAGGTCCGAGCTCGCTGGCGCATTAGCGTGGCTGTCGTGGGCTGGACCATACAGCTCGTCATCATCGAGGACAGGTGCCGAAGGCGCGTCAGCGCCTGAGGGGCCTCCTTCCTCCAAGTCATCTGCAGGTGGAGCGGAGGCCTCCATCTGCAAGTGCCTCCTCTCGACTTCTCGCTTGTCATCATTCGGTGGTGACGTCGATACGGGAGCCAACGCATTGACGTCGCGTGGCTCGTAAGCCGGTGTGCTCGGTAGACATGCCTGGCCTTCTCGCTCCTCGTACACGGGCGTCCGTGGTAGAGGGATGTTGCTGGCGTAGTCGAGGGGAGTGAAAGTCGGGCCGTCGGTCAAGGGTTCGGCCATAGCAGGCGGAGGACGAATTGTGAATGCAGGGGGCGCAATTGCCTCGGCGAAAGACCCGCTGGGTTGCTCGTCCGAAAGACACGGCGCACTGGGAGCAGCGCGGGAACTTGCTTCGCCATCGGCATCGGGCGGCTGACTTGGGAGGAGTCGCTGCTCCGCACGACGGATTCGCTCCTTCTCCGTCAGCTGTGACTCGTCCTCAGGCGCGGGGATCGGTATCGGCAGAGGTGTGATGTACGCAGGCGACGCATAACCGTTGTGGCTGTAATATCCGTTGCCATTCGTCATCGGAAGGCCATACCCGTTGTCGTGGACTGGATGTCCTTGCTGTGCATAAGGATGGTAGTGATAGTCGTAGTACTGTGGATCATAACTCTGATCATAATCATACCACTCATTTCCGTAGTCGGCGTCTTGTCCTTCACTCTCGGCTCCAGGCTGAGCATCCTGCTGCACCGGCATGCTGGCTGACAAGCGCTGGTTGGGCTGCGATGGTGCCTGTGCAGCAGGATCCGCTCGCTGCTTGCCTTTGTTGCGGCTTCGCTCGCTGTCCTTTGTCCCGACGACGACTTCAAACGTGCATGACACCACTCCCTTGTCACGTCGCAGGCCAGCAGTGTCAATCAAAGGTGTTCCAGCACTATGGTATGCAGAGAGCGGGTGCTCGACACCGGGAGCGGTGGGACCTTGTATCAAAGTATTGGCCAAGCCGCCAAGGTTCCCCAAGTTGCGGTCTTGAGTGGAAAGCTTGCCTTGGATGTCAATCACGACCTCGACGTAGTACCTGAAGCTGATCATTGCGCCTGGAACAGTCGATATCGTTGGGAACTCCTCTGCATCTACGTGGACTTTGCCGGTGACCTCCGCTGTGAGGGAGTTCGGATCTACAATCAAAGGCACCACAGTCTGAGATAGATCCTTCCTGAACACGTGACTGGACCCAGCTCCGGACAAGGACAATCCACCAAGACCTGTTGCCGACTTGGGGAAGTAGTCCTCGAACCTGGATTCCTTGCCTTTCTCGACAGGTCCCACTGGAATGGAAGGATGCATGTCGACTCGCGCTTGCCGATAAAGCGTGATGATCACGCCATGCAAGCTTTTGACATGCTTGATGTGGTTGACATATACCGCGACAGATATATGATCTCCACGGAGACAGCCCCCTTTCATGGACTCTACCGTGGCAGTGATGGTCCGCGTGGTGATTGACGAATTGCCATTGGCGGTGTTCTGCTTCCCGACATCGCTTTGCCTAAAAGAGGTCGCATTGGACTCTTGGTGCGAGGGACGCCGGCCTTGACTGCCAGTGACTAGACTGTCGAAGCTTCGCTCACTGGGAGAGGGACTCTGCAAGCTGCGCTCTCCATGAGTGGCCACACTGGGCGATGACGAGGTCTGACTGTCGCGGCGTTCACCTGATCCTAGCTTGGAGTCGCCTTTGCGGCCGCTTCGATCGCTGTCGACCAGTCTCTTCGCCTGGTTCCTGGCTTTGCTGCGTCGGGATATGGCCTCCAGCGTGATGGTCCTCGCCTTGGGTGGAAGGAGTGTCGATATGTCGATGCTCTCCACATAGTACACTTTGTGGTCGCATTGAATGGTAGGGAGAATAGTCGTGGGTCTCGTGATTGTGGCCGTGATCATGTAGGATATAGTGCCCCGCTCAAACTGCGGACACTCGTCAGCATTGGTGGGACGCGACCCTGCATACGGGGTTCAATGCATACAGATATACTGCTGGGCAAATCGCGGTCTGGAAACTCGAGATTGAAGTCGAACTGGTATGCTCCCTCGCCAAGCTTTCCATCACCGCAAAGCACCACCTCGTCCTCGAACAGTGATGCGAAGCCATTGCCGAAGTATTCGCCCGTCCTGCTGCCTCTGCCCGTGCCGACTTGGGCGCCCTTCGCGCGGTATCCCTCGGCGGGTGGACAGCCCGGGTTCTTGTACACCTGCACATAGCCGTGCAAACAAACGACCACGTGCGTCACGCGGATCGGCTTCACGACCCGCAGATGAACCGCGCCTGTCACTATGTCCCCGGGGCCGTACTGTTTGTGGGCGTCGGGGATCTGGACGGAGAAATCGGTCACGTTGCGGGGTTTGGCTGCGAAAGGCGATGTGATGCGCGAGATCAGGCGTCGTCCGACACGCGGCGTCGAGGATACGGAGGGAGATGGTTCTTCAGTCTGCGGCATCCTACCGCCGCAGCGCAGTCGCAGTGGGTGTGGGCTACCGATGCGGCGCCCTGTGAGGCAGTGGCCCGACGCTCACCGACATGCGCGTTGCCGCTGTTCGTGTGCGATGCTGCGCGGTGGGAGTGAAAGTCGAGGACTAAATGCTATGCTACAATGCCAAGGCGGTGGTCGAAGGGGAGACGTGGTGGTGTGAGAGGTTCGAGGCTGCTCGTAGGAGGTATGCCTGGGCCGGGAGGACGCGCTGCAGAAAGCACCGTCAGTCGTCGTACGTTGCGTCCGCGCGTCGTGGAGCCGCCGGACGAGCTCCAAAGTCAGTATGTCCATCGTGCGACCAACAGCGACGCGCGATATGACGGCGGCTGCTGTAGATGCACATCTGCGCTATGCCACGAGATGTTGCATAGCGCATCGACTGCAATGAAATGTCGAGGTGGGCGTGACAGGACGGAGTTACTCACTGATGTCGTGATGGAAGAGCCAAGAGCGATCGCCAAGTCAGATGTCTGGGCTTCTTTCGCATCCGGCGTTAGCCTTAAAGCTGCAAGCGCAATGTTTACCGCTCTTGCTAAGACTCCCGTCGTAGCAGGTCGAGAGTCGTTCTAGAACCTCAAGGGTGAGTCAGATCAAGCTAGCTCGCCCTGCTGTTTCTCGAGTCCCGCCTTCGGTTTATTGCGAAATGTGAATTGATGGTACCTGGATGGTGGACTCGTAGAACGGCACTTTGGAGTTCCTGCAGGTGGCTCCCGCCTCCCGCGCCGTGCTTCGTAGAACTACCGTCCGGCGTCTGTCTTCCTTCCACGGATGATGAGCTCCAGAATCCAGATAGACCATGATCACAGCCACAGCTGTGACAGTAGTCCGGATCAGCAGCAAGGATGGGGTCCTGCAACTTGCAACAAGACATTTCGGACTGTGCTGCATCTTCGTCGAGAAAACGCCGCGGCAGCCTCGGGACGGCCAGCATCTCATCGTACACGTGATTTGAGCCATCCTGGCACTATCACCTGGATGCACATATCACTTCACATATATCTTCATGGCAGCTGGAAACACATACCATCGGTACGCTTACAAATCGCGTTCTTCCACAGGCTCAACCCACGACACGTGAGACATATATTGTACAGTTCAACGATTGTTCGACCTGTGAAAACAAACCAACCAAACGCCGACGCGTGCTTGCAAGACGCGTCTGGTGCCAGGTGGTACAAAGCTGCCAAGCCGAATGCGGAGAGAGAATGAGCGCTTTAAAGTGAGGGGTGAGGGGCATGGCAGCATTGCCTCATCACTCATCAACAACGCATAGCATGTCGTGCTAGGCTCTCGCGACAGACCTGCTGAAGAAATGCGTCATCAAGGTCAATAATTATACACAACCTCACTGACGTCCTCGCTATCCGCCATTCCATCCTCTCATTTCATCCCAAACCCACAACATCTTGACCCACCCAACAGAAAAGCAACCATGTCGAACAACTTCTACCTCGAGGGCACGCCCGACGACGTCAAGAACGCGAAAGGCCTTCATTTAATCACGCAGAACACTCCCAATGGCCAAGCAGTTCAGATCTTCCTTGAGGAGCTGAAAGATGCTTATGCTACCGAGTGGACGACGACGTTGATCGACATCAGCACGAATGAGCAGAAGAAGGATTGGTTCTTGAAGCTGGATCCCAATGGTGAAGACTTATACATCACACTCTCATCTTTTGCGAACGTCGTACTCATCCCTGCTCCAAGGCCGTATCCCAGTCCTCGTAGACAACACCCAATCCCCGCCCTTCACCGTCCACGAAACCTCCGCCGAACTCTTCTACCTCCTCAAGTTCGCCGACAAGCAAGATAAGTTTGGCTTCACCAATGACTTGGAACGCAACCAAGGTAAACAACCACTCACTCTCCGCGAAACTCCAGCTCTTTTCAGAAATATGACTTTGACATCCACCACCAGCACTCCAATGGACCTTCTTCTGGCACGGCAGTGGAGCCCCCTACCAAGGTCAAGTAAACCACTTCACCCGCGCCGCCCCCGAGAAAATCGAATACGCCATCAACCGCTTCAAGAACGAGACACTTCGCGTCTTCGGTGTCTTGGAAATTCACCTGAGTGGGAAGTACACCGGAGAGGTGAAGGAATACCTCGCTGGACACGGAAAGGGGAAGTACAGGTAATTCAAGACCCGTTCCCGCTTCTACCCTGAAAAGAAAAATATTGAGTGTGGTGTACTGATTGATGGTAGCATTGCGGATATCAAGACCTGGCCATGGGTGAAGAATTGGGAAAGATCAGGTTTCACAACGGAGCAGATTCACGAGTTTCCGCATTTGTTGAAGTGGATTGATCGTGTTGCGGCGAGGCCGGCGGTGCAGAGGGGTATTGGCGAGGGATATGTTAAGAAGTAAGCAACAACAGTAAGAGCGGTTGGGAGAAGATGAACTGGCGGCCAACGAACAAATACAGAGCAAAGCTTTGAGAGACGGGGTTCGCTGGGAAGCTGGTGAAGTTCTCTGGCACTGTCATGGCTTTGTGCAGCTGTTGGGAGATAGCTAAGCAATGGTGAGCTATGCGCTTCACCTTCTCTACCACTTCGGTCATACATCGCGGAGAAGCTTTCATGTTGGGAGATAGCTAAGCAATGGTGAGCTATGCGCTTTACCTTCGCTACCAGTTCGGTGATACATCGTGGAGAAGCCTTCAGACTCTCCTTGAGGTCCGTCATCCATTGCACGTCGAACGGAAGCGCCGTCCCCGGAGTCGTCGAAGTCTCTATAAATCCTCCTCCTCCTCCGCCTCCTCCTCCTCCTCCTCTGGCTCGACGTCCCCAAGCAACTCCTGACGCCACTGCTCAGGAGTCTTCGAAGCATGACGCTCACTGAACTCTCTCACCTCTTCATTATACTCCACCTGATCATGACGATACCCAAGCCTGGCGGTAGTGTTGACCGGATCACTAGTCTCCGCCTAGAGGAGCAACCCATAGATCGTATCGAGGACAGTGGTAAGCGGAACATCCGAGGTCCAGTCACGAGACAGCAGAGCATGGCAGATTCAGCCGTGAGCATCGACGTTCGGGTGGCGGATCTTGGTGACGTAGCGTACCTCGGGCGCGAATGCTGGGAACGAGTCGCCCATATGAAGGTAGAGGAGGAAGACTCCATCCGAGTACGGTGATCCTGGAGGTCCACGCACCACGACTTTGAAGAAGCTCATGTCGGACTCGGAGACATAGACATCGTACGCTCTGTCAGCGCTAGTGGCGACAACGCGGTTGATCTCGTTCATGATGCGGGTTGTTCGGAGGTTGGAACGTGTACCGCCCTGCGAGGCGCCTGCTGGACGACGAGCATGGGCTTGGGAGAGCTCGACGAAAGAGTCGTTGATGTTGGGGTGAGCCTTGCGGGGTGGGAAGGTATCTGAATTGACGGTCGTGGTGCGGGCCGTCATTTGAGCCATGAAGAAGTTGGCCATGTACGCCATTCTGTTCCTCGGGATGCTGGGAGGCAGAATGATGGCTGGACGCTCGGAAAGGCTGAGGAAGGGTTCGAGCTCGCAGAACTGGAGGGCATTCTCAAGGCTCTCTGGGTGGAACTTATAGCTCCCTGAACAGAGTGTGTCAGCTTTAGTCGACAATCAGGTGGCAGTGCCTCAGCAGCTGGCGCTGGACAGGGGGAACTTACCTAGATTGTGCGAAACTGCTCTCAGCTCAGAAAAGTCTTCATCACCGAGCGTGATGCTGTCAACCACGATCTGGTCATCCATCATGCTGAAGGCAATGTCATGTGCTTGAACTGCTGAGGCCTTCGTGTTGGCACCATTCTGTTTACTTTTAGCATAGTCGTAGCATGTCTGTCGGAGAAAGACGTACAGAGATAGTGATCACACGTTTCTTCGCATTGGGATACGAAGCGGCGTACTGCTGGATCTGGTCATGGGCCAGTTGCAGAGCTTCCCAGAGAGCTGCATTGCCCTGTGTATGGAGCTGCGAAACTGCCAGACGGAAGTTCTCGATGACGTGACTGACAGGCTGCGCGACAGTAGCTGTCTCTCCGAATGAGGTGAGGCCGACGTGCGTGTTGAAGTTGTAGGCGATGATGCAATTAATCCTATAACAGTAGTGAGTCAGTAGATATTCCGTTCGGGGAAAGACAAGAGCTATGCAACCGTGACAGGGTAGGTAGGCAATGTCTCTCTCAGAACACCCCTATAGGGCTCTGCTGCAGAGCGCCCGAGTCGCCACTCAAGACAACGTTAGGTTAGTTACGACTCGAGTTTTGTGAGGTAGTGTGTCAGAACGCTTGCACTTACACAGCATGAAATCGACGAAACCATCTTCGTGAGGTCGCAACCCAGCAAAAAGGGTCTTCAGCTTGTCCAGAGTCGAGCGCAGCTCCACAATCTGGTTACCGGAGCCGTATCGGCGCTGCTGGCGCGATTCCAGGACCGCATGCGTCTTCATGACCTGCGATGATAGAGAGCTACGAAGCAACTCCAAGACCTGAGAAGCAACGCCTCGTCGAGAAGAGGTGCGAGCTTCACCCACAATGGCAACCATGTCGCTGAAAGTCTCATGGCTGCTCAGTAGCTCCTTCAGGTCGTCGAAAGATGCTTTGGTGTAATACTCTGGATCAGTGATGCTATTCGCAGCGAGACCCGTGTCGTTGTCTGAGGCGTGATCGTCATCCTCGTTAAGCTCAATGAAGTCGGACGGCAAACGCATGCTGGCGCTCACATCTTACCGAACTTGTTAGTCCTGCGCCAGGAAGGAAAATTAGTACCTCAGTAGCTTTAGCTGAGCGCAGAGTGACACGCGCGCATCTACGTACCACGGCGGCGATCAAAATCTCGTCTGGGGTTTGAAGTCGCTTCACGGCAGCAGAGCCACCAAGGATATCGAAGACCGCTGTTCCATCTGCTTCGTGCGTCCTCAAGATTGGAGCCAGGATTTGCTCAAGGACAGTCTCATTGATTGTTTCTTGACCATGCTTAGGCCTGAAGATCTCCGAGGATTGGCCAGGCGTTGAGCAAGGAAGCTGTCCAGTGTAGACAGCCTGGTGACCAAAACGACCGAACGTCAGGCATGGAGCCACAGCTGAGACCAGCTTTGGTGGCATATAGACAGTGAGCTTATTACGACCGCATAGCTCGGCCACATGGTGGAGCACCTGTAGCTCTGTAGCGTCGAATGCTGCGATTATCACGCCCTAATCCGGATAAAGATAGTTGCCAGCCAGCTTCGATGAGGAAAAGACAACAGTCTGTCAAAATTGTCAGCTGGTTGTTTGGAAATCGGTGAAGGCGCTTCGGCGCCTCAGTAGGAGGCATTGGTGTGGGAAGCGGCGCTATGGGGCACTTCGAAGCAACCAAAGCGTCTGTGCGACTGGTGAACGTACCTCAGATACAGCCCCGCCGGACATCAAAGCAACACGCGAGACACGCGGCACATCGTCGATTCTGTCCAGATAACTTTGGACATTCGAGTCCACGAGCACACCATCGCCTTGCAGAGCCCCGAAGAGACTATTCTCTATCAGGCCGGTCGCAGTACACACAGCATGAAAGACGGCCTGCCAACAAAAGAGTATTAGCTATACTCGGCAGACGAATGTGAGTAGCCCAGCCGCTTGTGCCGAATGGGGATAGAACCACGCGCATGTCCCACAGGGACCATGCTTCCGCCATCAGTACGTACCTCATTGGTCTTGTGATCCCTCAGATCGACCGCCTCGAAGGCCGATAGATAAGGCAGAGAGTGAGCATCGACGGCATCATCCGCCAAGTTCAGATTGCGAGCTTTCTCAAGCATAAAGCCAAACAGCAGCCGACTGCCCTCGACGACTCTGTTGCGGTCACTGCCGATGATCTCCGTCGGAACGTGTCTCGATTTGGCACAGATAGCCACTGCAGGGCACTTCTTATAGACGAAGATACCTCCTGAGAGAGCGCGGACTTCGCCGTAGTTGGAGACCTTCTTGTTGGTGAGGGTGTTCTCACCTAGAGCAGAGAGTAGAAGGGTGTCAAGGTTGGCTTGGGTGGCAGCAGAACCTGTTAGTTGGAGCTTGGTGACCTGAGATTTGTCATGTATGACATAGACATGCGAAGGAGATGATGCGCCGTCCGCGACTCGCTTCGCAAGCGTGCAGTTGCATTCGCTGTCAGTCCCTAATGTATCGAAGTTGTAAGGGAATTTGAGGTGGTCGGGCACAGCATCGTGGAGCTGCGCAATGGTGGCAGTCTTGTTGATGCAGATGACCGCGAGTGCCGACAGGTCGTTCTTTGCCAGCTCAGGGGTGACGACACGAATAGCGAGCTGATCCTTCGCGACCCCTTGTGGTGCCAATGGTGCCGCCTCTGCGGCAGGTGCAGCAACTTCCCCGTCTGCAAGTTCGGACGCTGGCTTGTTCTGGAAGACCGCAAAGAGCTTCTCAGTCTTCGCGTCGGTGATGACCTCCTCCAATAGATCGTCGGAGTCGATGATGGCGCCGGTCTCGCTGTCCAGGTGGAGGGTGGCAATGTGGGTTTTTGGCTCGAGCTTCAGACCTTGTCTGGCGATGCGGCGGAAGAGCTCCTCGATGAATGCGGATACGAGTGTCTGAGAAAATGTCAGTATCATTACATGATTGCACATGCGCTCGTACAGCGATTTGATAGTGGGAATGCTACTTACAGATGGCTCGAAGGGCACAGCCAACACTGGTCGAGGCTACTCGGCTGTGCCGCCAGGTGATACGATGGTCACGGTGTAGCGCTGCATTTACCAGTGCAGGCGTGCGGTCTTGTCTATCGCGCGTGGTGGTGGTCGTGAAGAGCGCCCAAAAGTGGCGCGGTAGTGGTAGTGGCTGCAATGTAGCGGTGCCCTGGCACAAGTGTGTCTGAGTTGCGCGATGTATGTGTGCTGGTGTGGTGAGTGTGTCAGCGAGAAAGTCCAGAGCTCAAAGATGAGGTTGTGGTGTTTGAGCTTCAAGTCTTGTTGCCTTGTTCAATCGCTAGCGTGAGGCCGCGCTGCATGTGAGCTCAGAGCTCAAACAGCACGCGAAGGCTTTGAGCACACTTTAATCGTTACTTTCATTACTTTTCGAACCACTTTCCTGATCAACGTTACACCTCCCTCTACCCCACGAATACTGTGACGCATGACGACTGCTCAGCACTCCGAGTGCTGATATTTGCCATTAGCCTCGCTAGTTCATCCGCCAGCCATCGTTTCTTGCCAGGGCGCTTCACCAGTAGTCCGGCCCATGCTATTACCCGGCATGAACGTACTGGACGTCATGCAATGAGCCGCAAGCAGTCTGAGCAAACGAAAGCTGCAATTTGGCTCGTGTGCGTCCGAAACGTCTTCTTCGAACAACGATTCCTGGGGTCCACCTCACTGTGGTTGGGGAGAGTTATCATGCACCGGCGCACTCGTCACTCGCCGGCCGCTCTTTGATTGATCATGTTCGCCGCGTAGACGTGTCGGATGCGAGTACAGAGGTAGCAAACGTAGAAGGTCATACTTGCAGAAGACGCATGCGGTCTGCAGTCTACCGCGCGAGGCCCATTCGCGGTTCGGGAGTAGCTGTACTGCACTGTGCTCGTCTCCACTTGCCATGTCCCGAGCCATCAACGGCTCAAGCATAACGGTATCCGAGACCGCGACTGCAGTCAGTGCAGTCGATCGCAGGCTTGTAGTCCAACTGTTCGGCGGCGCCTTTCACATTCTTCACCATACTGTATCCTGGCCTCGGTTTGTCTCGATTCGACCTAGCTTGTTGAAAGCTTGGAAGCGGTCGCGATAGCTCACGCCATTGTGGTTGCACAGCCACGAGGCAGACCACTCTTTGCAATGGCTCGCACAGAGGCTCAGGAAGAATGACAGCGATCGGTCTGAAACCTCAGCGAGGGCATGCCGAATGGAGCAGCATCTCTGACATGTCTGGAGGATGGGTATGCGTTTCAGCCTGGCTCTGCCCGAATGTGGCTGCGGACAGGGCGCCAGACTGACCGCCACTGCGTTCCGCAAAGATCTGCAGGGTCAGTCTGCGAGATTGGGCACAAGCTAGGAGGTAGCACAAGCACGAGGTCAACGCGAGAAAGATGTTCACGAAAAGCACAACCGGCGTGGTTCGGCGTTTTGCAGTAGCCGCGACCGCCACAGACAGTTCTTGGCTGTGCATCATACCAAAGCTATTCCTGTCCTTGAAGGCTCTTACTGATTGGTCGCTATGCAGGTACTAGGCTCGCGCATGGAATGCCGGGTTGGCTAGCGGATGCTCCTGCTGTGCTGCGGCGAGGGTCCAAAGGCGTACACTACGCAAGTGGACAAGGGCAGGGAAAACTATCGAAGATTGTTATTACTGTATGGCACAAAGATAGCCCAGCAGCGCTAGACAACTGCAAGCGCACACGTGGATGTCGGCAAATATAGCCATAGCCATAGCAATAGCACAATCTGGAAAGTGGATGACAGGAGTCGGGCTGAGATGTCAGAGAAAGAGGTTCAAAGTTTATTGGCCTTGCGATCGGATGTCTGAAACCCAAGCTCTCACATAAACTCTTGCCGTCCGCACCGCACCCACCATCATCAGCCCTTCTCACACGAAACAAAACATCATCGCCCCGAGCAATTCCTGCTGCCTCCTGATCTGCATCTCTTGTGTGCAAATCCCCCAACACTCGCTCTGACCATTTTTCACGAGCTGCTTCCATCTCTTCGTCCCCACCGCCAACCAGCGAAAACCAGCGACATCGCCCGCAGCCGCAGCTCTACGAGAGCCACGTCCTCCTTTCCTATCGTTCGCTAGAGCTGCAACAATCATGTGGTACGGCTTGACGGGAATGAGATGATGACCACCACATTACAATGCTGACCATAATGGCAGTGGAATCTTTGGGTACATCAACTTCCTGGTGGAGAAGGACCGCAAGTACATTCTGGACACACTCGTTAACGGTAAGTCAGCCAGTACAGCGCTCCATCGCCGCAGTACTTCACAGCTCTCAATTCTGCTCCACCGTCGCATCAAAAATGTAGGAGCAGTGTTGGCAGGTGGTGGTGCCATTGCGCGGCAGCGCGCATTCTATTCTATCGCAGCACTTTAACACCCCACAGGCCTTTCGCGTCTTGAATACAGAGGATACGACTCCGCTGGTCTCGCCGTCGACGGCGATAAGAAGAATGAGGTCTTTGCCTTCAAGGAGGTCGGCAAGGTCGCCAAGCTTAAGGAGCTCATCGCCGCCGAGAAGCCAGACCTCACCAAGGTCTTCGACAACCACGCCGGTATCGCACACACCCGATGGGCCACCCACGGCCCTCCCAGCAGAGTCAACTGCCACCCGCACAGATCCGACCCCAAGTGGGAGTTCGCTGTCGTTCACAACGGTATCATCACGAACTACAAAGAGCTGAGAGCACTGCTTGAGAGCAAGGGCTTCAAGTTCGAGACGGAGACGGATACTGAGGCCATCGCCAAGCTCGCAAAGTACATCTTCGACCAGCACCCAAACATCGACTTCACTACCCTTATGAAGGCTGTCATCAAGGAGTTGCAGGGTGCCTTCGGTCTGCTCATGAAGAGTGTCCGCTTTCCGGGCGAGGTTGTGGCTGCTCGCAAGGGTTCTCCATTGGTTGTTGGTGTGCGCACGCAGAGGAAGATGAAGGTTGACTTTGTCGACGTTGAATTTGGCGAGGGTGGTGAGGTGAGTACAATGCATCTCCTGCTTTGCGTTGGGATCGCAGCGGCCATTGGATCGCAGCTCATCAATCACATCTGCTAACTTTTCACAGGTCCTCCCCGCCGAGCAAGCCTCCCAGAACGTTGCCCTCAAGAAGAGTAACGGGCTTCTTGGCGGTAATCTCCTCGCTCCACCAGACAAGTCCCTCCTCCACCGCTCGCAATCCCGTGCCTTCCTCTCCGATGACGGCGTTCCACAACCAACCGAGTTCTTCCTCTCCTCCGACCCGGCCGCCATCATCGAGCACACCAAGAAGGTCCTTTATCTCGAGGACGATGATATTGCCCATATCCACGAGGGCCAGCTTAACATCCACCGATTGTCAAAGACCGATGGCACTAGTAA
This sequence comes from Dothistroma pini CBS 116487, assembly GCA_002116355.1. Taxonomy (NCBI): domain Eukaryota; kingdom Fungi; phylum Ascomycota; class Dothideomycetes; order Mycosphaerellales; family Mycosphaerellaceae; genus Dothistroma; species Dothistroma pini. Next base: position 14,990 of record KZ108368.1, on the reverse strand, counting down.
TGTCCGTGCCATCCAGACCATTGAGATCGAGCTCCAGGAGATCATGAAGGGCAAGTTTGATCACTTCATGCAAAAGGAAATCTTCGAGCAGCCAGAGTCAGTTGTTAACGCCATGCGTGGCCGCTTGAACGTGGAAGAGAAGACAGTCACTTTGGGTGGTCTCAGACAATACATCAGCACAATCCGCCGCTGCAGACGTCTGATCTTCATTGCCTGCGGCACATCCTTCCATTCCTGCATGGCAGTCCGTGGTGCTTTTGAGGAGTTGACCGATATCCCGATCTCGGTCGAGCTGGCGTCCGACTTCCTGGACCGCAATGCACCAGTCTTCCGTGACGACACTGTTGTGTTCGTTTCGCAGTCTGGTGAGACCGCAGACTCGCTAATGGCACTCAGATACTGCCTGGAGCGTGGTGCCCTCACCGTTGGCATCGTCAACGTGGTGGGCTCCAGCATCTCGCTCATGACCCACTGCGGCGTCCACATCAACGCTGGACCGGAGATCGGTGTTGCATCCACCAAGGCCTACACTTCGCAGTTCGTCTGCATGATCATGTTCGCCCTTTCTCTCTCCGAGGACCGCGCCAGCAAGACTCAGCGACGACTCGAGATCATGGAGGGTCTTGGCAAGGTCTCGGAGCAATTCAAGCAGATTCTGAAGATGGATCAGGAGATCAAGGAGCTCTGCCTGAAGTTCAAGGATCAGAAGTCTCTGCTCCTGCTCGGCCGTGGTGCTCAGCACGCGACCGCACTCGAGGGTGCTCTCAAAATTAAGGAGATCTCATACCTTCACTGCGAGGCTGTCATGTCTGGTGAGCTGAAGCACGGTGTCTTGGCGCTTGTCGATGAGAACCTCCCGATCGTCATGATCCTTACCCGTGACGACATCTTCGCCAAGTCGCTCAACGCATACCAGCAAGTCATTGCTCGCAAGGGTCGACCAATCGTCATCTGCAACACCGGCGACAAGGAGTTCCCTGGCGACAAAACCGACAAGATCGAGGTTCCGCACACAGTCGACGTTCTCCAAGGTCTACTGAACGTCATCCCGCTCCAGCTGATGGCATACTGGTTGGCCGTCGCCGAGGGCCTCAACGTTGACTTTCCCCGTAATTTGGCCAAGTCTGTTACCGTTGAGTAACAGATAAATTCGTTCCTGTTTCTTCGACAGCATTGTGATGATAGAGAGACATTGACAGAGGGATACTCAGCTGGATTTCTGAGTCGTTTTATAGGACTAGGTTTGGAACGGATTGGACCGGACAGGAATGGTCACGAATGGCGAATAGCTTGGCGAGTAGACAGAGCTACTTCTGTACTCTATGATGAATGCATTGCATTGCTCCTAGACAAGTCGCCTCCCTGCCCTTCCTATCATCTGCGGCGACGGTACTTGGACACATCAACGTACTCGTCGGCAGCGCGCGCAAGGTCGCCCGTAATGCACTGCGACCAGCTGCGGAGGAGTGGTTGAAGTGTGGAGACCGTGCGTGGCGCCTACTTGTATATGCTGCAGCAGAACGCATTGTGGCTTGATAGAATTACTGTTCACCTTCGTCCATAGAGAAGCACCTCACAAGTTGCCGGACGACACTGGATCCTCTACTGACACTTTCGCTTCACGATTCGAGAATGTATGGCGTGTAGCATGCACCAACGCCACGGACGGCGATGATCAGCCTAGCTCGACGATCGTTATGCCGCGTTCATCTACTGCCTGGGATACGTCTCAAGCATAGCATATGTCGAAGCACGCTCGTACGATATCGTAGCTTGACTAGGAGACGCAGCAGCTAGGGGGAAGCCAGCTATGAATTCCGTATGCACTGTTGGCTGTCCGTCGTTGTACTGAATACAGGAAGAGCTGAACCAGGAACCGTTGATCACGTCCGAGCTGGCAGCTTTAGTCTGTGGTGGGCGGAATCGTATTCCCCTTCAGCAGTGGCCCAGCATAGGGTATGTCGCCGAAGAATTTGCCTTCTGTATTGTTAGGTCAAAAGATGTCTTGGACATCGAAGGCGTTGCTCCTGATCACAAGAGGACTGTGAGCAGGGCATACCGGGGCGGATCCCACGCAAGTGAGTCCTGCCGCAGTGAGTCCTGCCGCGAGAATCAAACAGCCAGACTTGAGAGATAACATTGCTTGTGGGATGATCAAGCTTCTGGCTAATAACATGATCTTCGATTGCTACAGCAAGGCTCCTCCGCGCTTACATGCTGTTCATGCTAGTGCGGCACTTACAACTTTCACGCTTGACCCGAGGTCGTGTCGGTCTTGTGGTGGTGGAAGGTAGCACAGTGGGTAAGGGCTCTGCCGGAGTAGTCAGACGGTAGAGTTGTTGCATATTTCACACCCCAGACTCTCTCTCGCCACATTGCCTCCGCGTTATTGTGGGCTCAAAAGCCATCCATGCGCTCTTGAGCGAGAGTGGGAGGAACCTTCTTGCGTGTTGTAACCAGGCGATGGAAGAAGATGCGCATTACTACCAAGTCTGCACACTCTCCACCAACTCCTCCAACTTATGACCTCCTAGCTTATACAGCACGCCGCAAACAAAACCCACTATGCTCATGCAATTATCTCAGGCTCGTTGTCGTGGTCGGGTATCTCAACCCCGAGCCTCTCTGCTCGTGATGCCAAGGATGAGCTCAGATAGCACTCAGAGGCAGTAATTTGGTTGTATCCCGAGAGAACCACGACCGAAGAGTTGTCGCGGCCGTCGGCTCTTTCGCGGAAGTTCATTCACCGCCCCGCACGGGCCGCCCGTGAGCAAAACTCTTTCCAAAAAGGGAGCAAAACATACAGCACGAGGGATTCCCACGTGGTCACCCACCGTAGTACTAGTCTCGCGATTCC
>KZ108368.1:0-12115 GCA_002116355.1 Dothistroma pini CBS 116487 | reverse complement strand
GCAAAACATACAGCACGAGGGATTCCCACGTGGTCACCCACCGTAGTACTAGTCTCGCGATTCCGTGCTTGAGTTTGCCAGAGCGGACGGGATGGCCTATTTTCACGAATCTCTGGCCGTATGTGCAGGAAAACTTGCTCCTGAAAATCATATTGCTCAATTGTCTAAGTCGAGTCGGCGGATCGCTGCTGCAAGCTTAACGACGTCCAAAGATTAGTAGACTCGTGACGAAGATATTTAGAGTCGTCCTACCAGTGACACTCTCTACAGTACATACCTCTATCTACGTGATACTGATGGCAGTCATTCACTCACAGCCGATCCGGTACCTCAATGCTGCTCTCCGCCCGAGCAGCACAATTGCTCCGGTGAAACCAATGCTCATTCCCACCCGACAACAACGAAAAGCTTTCCGATCCACATGTGCCACATCTATTCGCAGTGCCGCTCTCGTGAATGGCCGACACATTCGAGACTGGCGGCACAGTGAATGAACTTCTCATTCTCGCAACAGGCTCAAATCCCAGGTTGCGACGGGCAAGGTCATTTTCAGCGTGGAGTCTCGACAGAATTGGAGCTAGGGTCTCGGCATCGTCCACAGGTTCATTTATGCAGATATTCAGTGGCAGCCCGAGGCGTGCAGACAGTGATGAAATTGTCCATGATGGCATCTATTGAAAAGTATCTACGCACTTCCCACACTTTTCCCACCCCACAGCCTTGGCACTCCAACTCTAGTCCCAACTTTCTTAGCACAAACATCACCACAGAATCACTTCCCTTCCCCGTCACCTAACAGCCAAAAGCTCTAATGCTCACAATAACCACATTCTCTGACCGGATCAACACCCAGCAACGAAGTCAACATCCACATGCCCAACAGTAGGCGGATTGCTTAAAGGATTCCCAATTTATTCATAGGATTCGCACTCATCCGCCAGTCTCAAGTCTCGCAATTGTTCCCAGAACTTCACCATCTCGGTATTATCACTAAACCTCTTGGCAAATTGATTCTTCGCTGCTGTGATACTCCCCGGCAAAGCTGGGATTTTGTGGTGAGTTTGAACGACTTGATCTAGGTGATCGAATAATAGGATTGATTGTTTGGTAGAGATGGCTTGAGCACTGACCGATTTTGGGATCGGTTGGGTCGGTGACGCTGAAGAGACGGTGCGTGAGGTCGTGTTGTACATCTTGTTGGGAGAGACTTGGGTACCGAGTGGACTGTTGAGAATGCCGAGTTTGAGGGGCAGATCGAGTTGTCTGGAAAGTGGTGATGTGATCCAGGATGGGTCGTCGTAATCTTCTTTCGGGATGGACAAAACCGCAAATTGTGGTCATTGATGGGGCCAGTGGGTGGTGTTCGCAGTGGCAAGACTTGGATAGTGGATACTTGCCCGGATTGAGCCATGGTTTACTCGAATTTTCTGTGCAATGTTCTAGGTTAGATTCATGCTAACTTGGGAAGCCTATAGATTTTGAACTGACGGTTTGCTGCTCACCGTTCTTCGGTTGAGATTTTTTCAGGGGCAGACAGTTGGAAACGTCCTGACAGTCTCAGCAAACGACATGCCCGTCCATAAGCCGTGAGATACTCTTGCTTCTTTTGACAAAGGAAAAGAGGGTACAAGCCGCCTGCAGGCGAAGCGAACGATTTTAGCATGTGATCGCTGCCTGAACTAAGTTCTTGGTAATCGCTCGCTGCTGACGCTCAACACGATGGAATCAGTTCTAGAGTCGACAAATCCCTCCTGTGTGAGATGGTCGAGCAAGCAAAGCTCGGGTTGCGGACGCTGTACTGATCATGAAGAATGATCAATACGATGATTTTGTACATGTCTTCCGAAAATCGATTCACGTCGCTGGCAGCGTCAGATATGAACCACGATCAAAGCATGAAGTTCGGACATGGGACTATGTTTTTCCAGCGACAAAATCCAGGCCCTCGCATCACACATACATCGCTCTTTCCACAGCACTATCCAACCTCCACCCCCTCACAACTTCACCGGCACAACAATACTACTTCCTCCCCTCCGGGCCCCTCCGGGCACAAACACTCCCATGAAACCATTCCTCACGCCCCTCACTAATCAACAAGAATCCATCGCCGCCACACCCCTTACAAGCCCTCTTGGGATCACCTCCCGCCGGGGGAAAAGCTGCCGGCACGCCGTTCAGAGTCGGTGGCATATTGAACGGATTCCCGGTCTTCGCAAAACGCTCAAACCCTCTCTGAATTCTGAAATTTCTGTACATCTCCCAAAACGCACCCATCTCCCCTCTCCGAAAACTCAGCTCAAAGCGTTGTTTGGCACGTGGGATGGCATGTATCGAAGCTGGTATTCTGCCTCTGGCGGCATACTTCTCGAGAGAGGTGAGGAGATCGAGGTTGCGGTGACGGATGAACTCATCCAAGCCTAGGAGGAACTCCGGATCAAGGTTTCTGCCATCGCAGCGAGCGATGAGGACAGTGTTGCGGGCGTGAATCGGGACGTGCGTGTCAGTATATCCAACGAGTGGACTATTTGTATCCGTGATTATGAAAAGGCGCCGAGTGAGATCGTGCTCCATATCTTCAGGGGAGTCGCCGTGGAGACGGTCCAGAACTCGGATTGTGAGCAGCAGACCAAGGCGCTCGGAGAGGGGGGAGATGATCCATTCGGACACTTCGTCGAAGGTACCTTGAGAAACTTCGTAAATGTTGAGGCTGTGGCCTGTGATCGGGCTTGTGGGGTTTGGGAGAGTGGGCACGATATGAGTTGCGTACACTTTTCCTGGTGGAGCCATTGTTGATGCTGCCTTTCAACAGACCACTGATGTGCATAGTATTTGAGGACTCTGATTACAGAGCACGAACGTTTGCTGTTGGAGACGCATGTTAGGGACATTGAAGGACTTCTTTCATGCAGCCTACGCTTCTGGAAATGTTTTAAAGGGTTGCGAGCACTCAGATTCCGTGCTCCATACACTCTGTATGACGAGTGAGCTATGCCGGCGACGGTCAAACGAGCATTGAGCAACGTGCGGAATCCTACACCCACTAGCTGCAGGCGTGGAATAGGGGAACACTATAAGCAAGCTCGTGCGGTTATCATTCGATGATGTAGCTCATCTCGCGATTCGCGAGTCTAGGCGCGATTCCTGTGAGAATCCCAATATGTGCCCCTCGATGTGCTTGTGTGACAATGCACATCACTTCTCTCCGGCGAGATCAGCATATGGGCTTGGCCATCAAGTGGAGGAGTCATTATACTTGAAGATGCCACCGCACCAGACTTTGACTTCCTGCACCTAGACCCGCTAGATCCACCGCTCGAGCGTGACAACAACCAGGAGGACGAGGACAAATTTTGTCAAGACCTTCTTCGACTAGGTGCAAAGTGGTGGGACAGCGTAGAGCGGTGCGTGTTCGTCAAGGGCTTGGCTGAGCTTGACGAGAACGCTGTTGCCGCTGCCGACTCCGGCGAGCAAGAATTGCCAACACGTCGTGAACGTCGCTGGGCGCGCGTTGCTTGGTTTTCGAAACCAGAGGGTCCATTGTATGTGCTTGAGTATGAGACGAATGTGATGAGCTTTACGGAGAACAAAGACCTTGTTCCGGACGATGCTGGCCGCGTTGCACTTGCTCGAAATATGGAATAGCGTTGTGCTGTGCTGAAGCGGTTGGGTGCAACTTTCTATGCTAATGTTGACCAGTACCAAGGTGCTGGCTTTTTGAGGGCGTGGGAGGAGGGCAAGAACGAGGGCAGGGTGGGTACGTACCTTGCGAGATGTCGATAATATAAAATACTGTTGTTCAGATAAAAAGTGTTGTATTAGGTACACCTGGAAGACTGGAACGATATGAGCAGGGCCGTGCGACGATAGATCAACGATGTAGCTCTATCTGTAAGCCTCGACGTAATCGTGCTTTTGATGTCAGATGCCGGCCAGCTCGCATGGTCATAAACGCGATTGTATGCTCGATACAACACAGCGATGCTCCAGGGTTTTCCGCCATCTTCTCCGTAGGATTTTTTATTCTCCTCAGACAGTCATTAGAGCTCTCGTGGCATCGGCACCTCACAGGGGTTGAGCCGTTACTAGCTCGTACAATATGCACGCAAGCAGTAACGTAGATCTCGCCGCTCTAGTAGTACTTGTTGTCCTTCAACCACTGCTCAACGACCGTAGAATCCCGGCTGATCCAGCCGATCTTGGCACGAATCGCATCATAGCTCTGTGCCAAGTTGCGGTCAAAGCCCTTAGTGCTGTGCGTCCCAAAGAACTTCTCGACGTCCTTGAGCTGCGCATCCTTGGTAAAGCTACTGGTCGCCATACTGACGACGCTGCCCAGAAGCGTAAAGCTGGGTGGCATCTTCTGTCTGAGCAGGTCCCAGTTCTCCTTCATCCATGCCCAAAATGCCTCGATGCCCTCTCGGTGAGCACGGAGACCAGCGAGTGGAAGGTAAATGTCTTGCTCCTTGACGTGCTTGCTGAGGGAGTATGCGAGGGTGCGCTTGATCAACTCAGGGTGTCTAGCCCTGCCGAGCGAGCGCAGTGCAGCATTACGCTCGTCGCTATTCTTGCCGGTCTCGTACTCGTGCACGAGCGCGTCGTACTCCTTCACGCCTCCATACTGGAGAACAACGGCGTAGACGCTGCCTCGTAGGTTGGGGTGAAGAGCAGTACGATCGCCGTCGACGAATTTCTCGAACATCTCGAATGCTGCAGCCTTGGTCTTCTCGTCACCCGCAGATGCGGCGTTGCCGAACAGGAGAGCCTTGAATTGCTGCTCGATGTGGCCGTCCTTTTCGCTGAACTGCCATCCGAGTTTGTGCGATTGTGGCGCAACGAGGTCGCGATGCAGCTTCTTCAATCCCTCCTTGGCCTTCTCATCCTCGAAGATCCATGCCGAACGAATAGCGCCGATGCGTGCTGTGAGTTCGTCCCACACGACGAAAGATGGCTCAGTATCAAAGCCCTTGAGAAGCGACAGAACGCCATCCGTCTTCTGATAGCCTGCAGCGGAGAGGGCACCGGCATCGGCGATCATACCGGCACGGTCTTCCACGCTAAGGAGACCAGCCTTGGCATTCTCGCCAAGCTTCTGCAAACGCTCCTGGCTGTACGATGTGCGATAGATACCGGAATGGTCAGCGTTGATCTTGAAGAAGTCGAGTGGCGCATCAAAATCTGCCTCACGCTTGTTGAGCGTCAGGCTCTCGTTGACACCGTCCTTTGTCCGAAGGCCAAGGAACACTGGGAAGAGAGTCTCATCCTCTTCGGGCTTAACATCAGCAGTCCTGAGGAAGCGATTCTGCTTGACGTGAATCTTGCCGTTCTTGGCATCTTCGGTGACTGTCACGACAGGGAAGCCGACGTTCTTTGTCCAGATGTCAGCGACACGCTCGACGTCCTTGCCGCTGGCGTCGCTGAGCGCAGCCCACAGGTCGCCGGTGCTCGTGTTACCGTAAGCGTGCTTCTTCAAATATCGCCTGATGCCCTCCATGAAGATGTCCTCGCCAAGGTATTTTGAGATCATGCGGAGCACGCAAGAACCCTTGGAGTACGAGATGGCGTCGAAAATTTGGTTGATCTCATCAGCACGCTTGACAGGTACCTCAATAGGGTGAGAGCTTCGCAGCGAGTCGAGACCAAGCGCAGACTGGAGGTTATCCGTGACATAGCCTTCCCAGACCTTCCACTCTGGATAGAAGATGTTGCAGCTGTACCATGACATCCAAGTAGCGAAACCTTCGTTGAGCCACAAGCCATCCCAGAAGTCCATCGTGACGAGATTGCCGAACCACTGATGTGCCAACTCGTGCTGTACGACCTCAGCCACACGCTGCTTGGTAGAAGCGCTAACATTCCTCTCATCCAGAAGCAGGTCCACAACACGGTAAGTGACAAGACCCCAGTTCTCCATGGCACCAGCCGAGAAGTCAGGAATGGCAACCATGTCCATCTTTGGCAGAGGGAAGTCGCTGGCGAACTGCTTCTCGTAGAACTCGAGTGTGCGTGCAGCAAGCTCAACAGAGAACTTGCCGTGGGCGATGTCCTTGTCCGGCGTGCAGAAAACCCGCACAGGTATACGGAAGCTGTTGTCTTCGCGCACCTTCAGCTCACCAACGATGAAAGCCAGCAGGTACGTGGACATGAGCGGTGTCTTGTTGAATGTGACAGCCTTCTTCTTTCCGCCATCAAGCTCCTTTTCGCTAGCCACGTCCATGTTGCTCAAGCAGGTCATCTTCTTGTCTGCAACCAGGGTGACAGTGAAGGTAGCCTTCAGCGCTGGCTCGTCGAAGCATGGGAATGCTCTCCGACAGTCGGTAGGTTCCATCTGAGTGGTTGCTATCCACGCATCCTCGCCATTGTCGCCCTTGTACGAAGACCGGTAGAAGCCAGCCATGTTGTCGTTCAGTGTGCCTTCGAACTTCTGGATCAGCTTCGCCTTGGTTCCAGCAGGAATGGTGTGGTCGAACTCGATCCGCGTCGTCTGAGTGTCTTCATCGTGGGTGAGCGCGGGCGTCGAGGTGATTGTGCTGCCACCGGCCTTGATTTCGGTGTGCTTGACATCAATCTCTAGCAGATTCAGCGATATGGACTTGGTGTCCTCGACAACGTCCAGCTCGATCTCGACCGTGCCGTCGTACTTGAAAGTCGTGAAGTTGGGCTCGAGTGTCACGTCGTAGTGCAAGGGCTTGACGTTCTTGGGCAGAACTTCACGGCCCTTGCTGATGTCCATGTTGGCATCCGCCGTGTCGGCGTCCTTCCTACACATCGTGCTTCTGCGCGAGCAGTGTCTCTTTATGCTGGGCGTTGGTCTGTTGACTCGAGATGTGGCGGGTGGGCGGAAGGAGCGTGACTCAGCGGGTGTATGTGGGTGAGGTGGTTGTCTGCTTCCAGAAGATCGTGTGGTGTTGTTCGTGGCGGTAAAGCTATACGAGCGTACCTGCAGATTGGCGGGTGGTCTCGTGAGTGGCAGGATCAAAGTGGGACCAAAGGTGGAAGGTCTGATAGAGGGGTAGCAGGAGCGTGAGCATGTTGCTGGAGCAGAAGTCGCCAGGTTCTGTGCAGCCCGCAACGCTGACAGCGCCGAAGAGAAAGACTTCATCAAGTGAATAGAAAGCTACATATGCAAGAAATGGAAGAAGAAAATGCAATACCGCCTCGACAATGCTTCGTGCATCTCTGCGATGGAAAGGATCTGCCAGCTTGACCCGAGCTCTGCCCTCCTCGGCCTCGACGCGGAGGAGAACTCGCCCAAGCACATCGCGTGTTTCTGTACAAACATTACGTCCTGTGACTCCAAAAGCTCATTCACGAGGCAATGCGTATGTGGAGGCTGGTTTGGATGAAGGCGTGGTAGCGTACTTGATTTGTCCTGTCTTGCTCGATACATGTACCTTGCTTGAGCCCGAACGTCATCCTGACCTCCCAATGTACGCCTCATCGACTTCATCCATATCAGGTCGTTGTATAGCGAACACTGACATCAAGCTATGACCTGTACAACACTTCAAACACTGATCTACAGCAACGTATCCACGAGCCAGCTGATATTTCCATCTTGCTCACCTACATCATGACAGAACTCGGCGTAATCATCCGCGACCTCGACGACCACATAACAACCTTCACAACTCCCTTTTACCGCTTCGCTCCCTTCGGCTACAGGAGATTCTGCGCAGTCGGCAATCGCGCCACAGCAATCCGTCTCAGTGATGGAAAAGTCTTGTTGCTGAATCCCATCCAACTCGACCAACAGATCGAAGATAAACTCTCCTCGCTCGGAGGCGTACATTACATCGTGAGGAAAATCCCCTCCACCTCCAAACCTCCCCTCACCATCTCTGACAATCTCCGTCTAGGCCAGTGACCTAGGGCACCATCTTTACATCTCCCAATACATTTCTCTCTGGCCAAAGGCGAAAACAATCGGCGTCCCCGGCCTCGCCTCCAAACGACAAGATGTACGTTGGGACTTGATCAACGGCGCTGAAGGTCAGAGCCTAAAACCAGAGGACGCCTTCAACTTCACCTCCGACATCGAAACCGTGTTATTTACAGGCTTCATAACCCACGCCGTAGCATGGTACCATAAACCGAGCAAAACACTAATTCAGAGTGACTTGATGATGAATTTGCCGTGTAGAGAGGTATGTCGATCCGTCCGGGGTGAGAGTTTGATTGAGACGCTGATGATTTCTGTAGCAATATACACCCTCCAGCAGCGAATGTGGTCTCTTCTCGAAATTGTTTGCACAGCAGGCGAATCCTTGGTCGGTGTGGTTTAGAAGGTTGATATACTACGTCGCCAGTGTAGATTATCGGTCGATGAGGCAAGATGTGAAGCGCGTTGCGGAGTGGGAGATTAAGAGGGTGATCCCTTGTCATGGCGATGTGTTCGAGGAAAGGTGCGAGGAAGCGTGGAAGTCGGTGTATAAATGGTTTCTCGAAGAAACTCCGGAGCGTGGGATGCTGTGGCGTTTCAAGGAGCCGTTCATGAGGCAGATGCAGAGTATGTTTCTGTTGTAGATGTTAGTGTAGAGAATGGTCGTGTCGTCCACGCTGAATTGCATTGTTTGAGCATTAACAAACTTCGGAATGTGTGTTGTTTTCGCATTGTGTCGATGGAGCTCTTGTTACACGTCTGAAGGAAAGCACGCTGGAAAACATCTGTACATGCCAATGTCCACCCCTACGACTCCTGCCTTCTAGTTGGTATCGTTGACTATCTTCGGAATACACCACCTGGCTGCTTTGGCTGGGATGCCGCTGGTGGCTGGTAAGAAAGCTTCCGGGTCTTGATCGTGGACCACTTGTATCTGTGATAGTCGTATTAGCATTTCGTCCATGATCTTGCGCTGTGACGATGACTGCATACCTCTTCACCCAGACAGACATGGCGAAAAGCGTAGTACCAATGACCATGACCTTCCAGCCCATCTGCTTGCGCTCGTCCATCTCTGGCTCAGCGGCCCAGTTCAGGAACTCCACAACATCCTTGGCCATCTGCGAAGTGGTGGCTGGAGTCTGATCTTCGTACTCGACAAGACCATCGTAGAGTACACGAGCCATAGCAATACCAGTTCCGGGGAAGTATGGGTTGAAGTTCAAGCCCTCCTGTACGACAGCGCCGGCTGGTGGCTCTTCGGGGTATCCGGTGAGAAGTGAGAAGATGTAGTTGCAGCCACCGTGACGCCCTTTGACGATTAAGCTGAGATCCGGTGGCAGAGCACCATTGTTTGCGGCACGAGCGGCTTCGTCGTTTTTGTATGGGCTTGGGACATAGTCGGAAAGCTTCCCTGGTCGCTTCTCAATCTCGCCCTCGTCGTTGGGCTCGGTGTCGTACTCGTTCTCTTCGGCGAGGACCTTGGCCTCATCGACGGTCATGATGTTGCCGACAAGTGTTCGGTAAGGAATACGGCTCAGGGAGTGGCATGAAGCGCAGACTTCGCGGTAGACCTGGAATCCTCGGCGGAGTGCGCTGTGATCGAAGGTCTTGGTGTACTTTTCGTGCTCCCATGGGTACTGTGTAGCGTGGAGGCTGTACCAATGCCGTCAGTCCCTGCCCAGATGCCATTCGCTGCCCAAATATTGCCCTCGGCTCATCGATTCCCAACTCACCCTTCTTCAGCTGGAGTCATGGCGTATGCCGGCCGGCCGAATTGATACCAGTAAAATGCTACCGATGCAGCAGCAGCGGCGGTGGAGGATGTGAGGAGTGCGGTGTTTCCCCATGATGCGGTCGACTCGGAAGAGCTTTGCGAGGAGGCATTGCGCTGCGAATCAACCTCAGTCAGTCCTGATATGTATCATGCGCATTCGCAGCGTATTCGACTCCATGTTCCCAATCTGTTTGTGCTTTTTGAGAGCTCCGCCGTGGCGTGGTCGGGGGTGGGCATACCTTTGCAGTGTTGTTGGCAGCACCCTTCGCGGCGCCGAACACGCGCGCGGCTTTGGTCGCTGTCCGGCTCAGCATGTTGACTGGTAGCGGCCTCAGCACTTAAGACGGTCGACTCGATGGCGGAGGTGTAGAGGGGTGCGAAGAATGGGGTGATCGTAGTCGGCAGGAGCTTGAGGCGTTGTTCCTCAGCAGGAATTGAAGGTCTTCTTAGTAACGTTGGCTGTGATTGGCTGCTGCAGGCGTGCCTTCCCGAGGATCCCGACCAGATCTCGCCCAAGACTTGCTACAGTTTCATGGCTGACTTCTTCTATTACTCATGACCTCCAAGCTCATCAATGTACATGCAGAAAGGTATCTCTAGTTGCGCGCTCACGCGTCAAGGGATCTACAGGGGCTTCCAAGGCTGCAATACAGCTCTTCCGGAGAATACAGTATGGTTGGACCATCATCCGGCAACATCACAACGGATATGTGACGTTAAAAGGAATGTCTGCTTACCACTTCGGCATGCATGTCGACTCGCATGTGCAAGCTGTACTTTGATGTAGCTGCCGTGATAAGCTGCAAAGCAGTCGGCTGACTGCAACTGCATGTATTGCGCTGCAATCTGAGCACTGTTCACTGAACACGTTGACCATGTTTCCAATCAAATGCCTTCACATGGTGAATTGTGCTGTGTGAAGTCGGATGGACAAGAGCGCAGCATCCCAGTCATAGTCACTCCTTACTCTTTCACAACATGTGACGGTCGCGTAGCAGGGACACGCGACGTGGCAATACCTCCAAACCAGCGAGCGCTTCGTCTATCTCACAGATATCGTGCAAACGCACGAAAGGGAAAGCCAACATGACTAACACAGAGGTCGATCAACACTACAGGGCACTGATGTTATATTGCCGCGCGATAGCCACCATGCAGGAAAGTAATGAGATCCTAAGTAACGTCAGCACCATGATTGCGGAGGCTTGAGCGATTATGAAGAAAGCAAGCTTCGACTTCTTTGGACTCCCAGCAGAAATTCGAGACATGATCTACGACCTCTGTCTGGAAGGTCGCTGTAGGGAGGTGCAGGATCATTTCAGATTTGTGTCGACCTGCACCTCACCACTCAATCTCAAGCTTCTATGTCGCCAGTCGTACAAACTACGGAGCCTGATCTTCCTCGGACGAGACTACAAACACGACTGCAGCAGGCATGAACTCAACCTACAGCATTGGTCATTGTACTCACGCGTCGGCATCATCTGCCAGTTCGAAGACTGGTGGTACCCGAAAGATCTCGTCAGAAACGCGGCAAACTTATCAAGACTTCTGCCGCATCTGCACCCGGAGCAGCAAGTCAAGGTCTACCTTCGCTTCGGATCCCTGGAATACCCAAAACGGCGGATCAAAAACATGAGCATGATAGCAGCAAACTTCGGCGATATAGCGCAGCGCGTCGTCGTGCAGTTGTACATTTCTGATTTGGAGCAGATGCCTGCTTATGAATGGGTCACCGGCAGGCCAGTCATGCAGTGGTCACAGGAGAAGCGCAGCTTCGTCGACGCACCGGAATCTGAAATTGGGTCGATGGTGCTGCAGCGCGGCCACCGCCATGGGATGGCACTTCGGCTACTTCAGACCCCACGCTCCAGCTTTCCATCGCACGACCCGGAGAAAGAGACTCTCGATGACGAATGAGCAGCATGGAGGATGATTGCTGAATGGTATCGCTGACGCGTGAATGGCTCACTCAATCTACATATCTACACAAAGTATCAGACACATCAAAAAGGAGCACGCTACTGACGCCATACTACAACATTGCTGTGTAATTCAATGCTCTCCCCATCTAGTCTATCCCGACGCCTCCATGTGGTTGAGTACTGCGCGCGTGAACTCATGTGTAGTGGAGTTGCCACCCATATCTCTCGTCCTCGTCTTGCCCTCAGCAATCACATCATAAACAGCCTTGCTGATTCTGTTCGCATGGTCATCGAGTCCAAGGTGTCTCAGCATCATGCTGCCAGAGAGTATGAGCGCAGTTGGGTTGGCTTGGTCCTTGCCCTGGATATCGAGACCGACGTGACGGCACCCTGGCTCGAAAACGGCGACTTCGCGACCCATGTTGCAGCCTGGTACGATACCTGGACCACCGACGAGACCGGCACCGATGTTGGAGAGAATGCCTCCGTACAGGTTGGGCATGACCATGACATCGAATTGCTGTGGACGGG
>KZ108367.1:71124-114100 GCA_002116355.1 Dothistroma pini CBS 116487 | reverse complement strand
TTAGAGGCTTTAAAATTAGCTCTAGTAATAGATAGAGAAAGTAAGAGTAATTCTACTTTCTTAATTAAACGATTCTAAAGTATATTATTAAGATGTAATACGATAATAAAGAAGTTAGTTATACTAAGAGATTTTATTCTACTTACTAGTTTATTCTACTTACTAGTACTTTATATTATATATAGTAGTTATACGTTAGTAAGTATATATTATTATTTAGATATACCTCCACTAAGTCCCATTAATATCGCTTAGGCTAGCCTAATATGTAGAGATGCCTGTTGTGACCCTGGAAAAACCAGGAATAGGGTAGGCTCTAATCGGGTGTAAAAACACACTGTAATCTTCTACGACTACCCAAGTCACGCGTCAGCTCACTGACTGGAGTGTTTCAAGCGGCGTTCACGACCAGCTTATCAAGAACTTACCATCCATCTTTCGACACCGACAGCATTTAATGCTTCATCATCGCGGTTGCTCACTTCGGGCAGGAAGTCGCGTGCTCTGCCGGTGTGGCGCGTGCGTCGGCTATAGCTCCGGTCGATCTCTACGCCATCAGCCTGATTAGTAGTCGCAATCCACTATCGCTAGACAGGTTTGTTGCATGGGTGTGTCAGCGGCCATGGAGCCGTTCCTTTGCCTCCACCTTCCTGTGCGTTGACCGCGTCTCGCGCTGTGCACATGTCTCCAGGACTTCGGCCTTCACAGCATTCACGGCGTTGCTTGTTGTTTCTGCTTGCAACTGACGATCGGCACCACGAGGCCATAGCATTACATCTCTTGCGCGGCATCGCTGCATGTCCAGAGATCCACAGAGGTCAGCAGTTCAGGCCTATAGTCCGTTGACGACGCCCACGAAAAAACGAGCACTTCTCGATCCGTTCCAATCCAGTCCAACGATAGCGAGTAGCACATGCTGCGGCAGCACAAGTCTCGAATTCGACCGATAGCAAGAGCCCGAGATGGAGGACAGGTTGAGAGTAGATCCCGTAGTATTGGCAGACTACCCACCGTGGACAGCAAAGCCAGAGATCAAGCTTCCAAACTGGGGTGAGGCTGTCATCTTTGTAACAATCCTGTTCGGTGGCATGTTCTGGACACGGCGGCGGAACTACAGCTTGTTTGGAGGTGGCAGAGGATTGTACAGCGCGGTCCTTGATCGTCCTGTAGGAGATCGCTCTGCGGAAGAAGAGCTTACGGAGTACGCCTCCAGCGACAACGACGACGAACGATCGACAAGTCCTATGCCAGAGAGACTGATGGCGAAGAAAAGGACGTGCTGTGGTCTGTTCACCATCCACACTCCAAATACGTCCAGATTTAAGGACCACTTCCACAGTCGGCTTTTCCAGAAATTTCCCTTCGTCGTCGAACAGCTGTACTGGGTGCTCAACTATCTCTTCTACCGCATGACGACGGTGTTGTCCAACAAGATCTTTGCTGGCGAAGGCATCTGGACAGCAGCCCGATCTAATGCACTGGCAATTCTCGGCTTTGAACAGTTCAGCTGGCTGAGCTTTCTCTTCCCTGTCAAAGAGTTGGATATCCAGCAGTGGTTCATGCATGGACACCAGGACGCTCTGACTTTCCTGGACCGCTTCTACGCCTTGATCCACATCCCGGGCTCCATGTTTTTCATAGTATGGTACTACTATGTGGCTCCCTCGCACGCAACCTTTGCCACAGTGCGGCGGACCATAACCTTGACCAACTTCATGGCATTCTGCACATTTATTGTGTTCCCCACAATGCCACCCCGCTTGCTGCCCAAGAATTATGGCTTCCTTGACACGGTACATATGGAGGATGCTGAGAGCCTGTGGCAAGCCGGCAAGTATGTCAACTCGCTGGCTGCCATGCCTAGTATGCATTTCGGCTATTCTTTCATCATTGGCTGCACCCTTGTATACCACTCTGGCACCTTTCGAACCAGCTACGAGAAGTACAAGAGTCGCAAGACAGCTTTCTGGAAAGCTTTCTATGTGGCGATGGGCGTATTGTATCCTTGCATTCTATTGGTCACAATCCTGGCGACTGCGAACCACTTTATACTGGACGCAATGATAGCGTTCTTCTATTGCTGCATAGCATTTGCTTGCAATAAGGTCTTCTTCATTCTGTTGCCAATGGAGGATATGTTTCTTTGGTTGATACGCGCCGAGAAGCCCATCCCGAGCACAGGTGAACGGTATCATGCTCATGGCGGAAGGCTGTGATAAAATGGAGATGACTTCTTGCAGAGAATCAAAGAAAGAACAGTCTGGGGCAGAGTTGAGCATTTGGTCTTTGTAATAGGCGCAACCGATGCACCAACGAAAGTTTGGGGAGAAAGCAATCGCGGAGACTTTCTGTCAGCGAGATCGTTAAACTGCGAAAATCACATACCAGCGCTGTCATCGGCGTAGTCGTTACTCCGAGAACATAATTGATCTAGGCTGAATATGCACGCATATTGTATTGCCCATGCTTTTCACTCCACATACAGATCAAGCTGGCCATGATGACCTCGGTCGCTTGCGCCGAGGAGAATTTCTTTTGTTTTATGGACCAGATATCATCGGGCCTTGAAACCCGATATTCCGCTTCAAGACTGAAGTCTTTCCGCCGTATGAAGTGCTATGTAGATACTGCGTCGTACCAGCCAGTCTGCATGATGATCATCAGAGTTTTGAGATCATGCCGACGAAGCGGGTGAGAACAGTGAATACGCCGAAACATGAGGCCACACATGAAACTCATAGATCAGCAGCAGGCTATACCTCGTAACATCGAGGATACTGACACGTTCTCATCATGGTGATTTTCATATGAACGACTGCCGACAACAGCAACGAGATGCTTGGCCTATCAGTTGCCGTAACCGGTTACACATGGCTCAACGCCCGGCATCGCAAGCGCTATTTCTCGCAGAGCCGCAAGAGAAACCTTGACGCCCTCCTTCATCTCCAAAGCTAGAAGTACCTCTCCATTCGCTTTCTCTGTTACTAGTGCCATCTCACGTCCCCGTTGGGAGTGGCCGTCGTCTTCAAACACCACACCTGAGGCCTCAGGTTCTGGAGGAGGCCCACGCCTGTCTCATGTGCGAGACGCGATATCTGGGCTCGAACGAGTATGGTTGCCGCAGCCGAAGATCTGCAGCGTCCGGTCATTGTAGTGCAAAGTAGTCCTTTGGCAGTGAAAGACACGGAAGAAGCCAAGACAGAGAAAGCTGTTGGTACGATCTCGGCGTGGGATCTGAAGAGCAGGATGGGGGTCATAAAGAAAGAGGCAAAGGAATGGAATACGAAGCACTTGACCCAGCGACTTATGATCGATGCTTCATCTGCCTTTGCGGCAGGCGTGATGGTAGCGCCTGTCGTGTCGATGATTGACAAGTCAGTCGCTCGACAACACCATCAACTCATAACAGAAGACTGACAACAACACCAGAGCAATCATGGAAAATGCCAGCGGCAAACGTGAACTGATGGACTCCGTCAAAGCCTCAATGAAGAGTCTCCTCCTCCGACCTCACCTCTACATAACCGGCAAACCCTTCGCCCTGATCCTCATGGTTTACGGCGGAACCTACCTCTCCGCCAACTTCCTCGATACCTTCAAATCCACCACAAAGGGCCAACCCGCCAGCAAGACGACTCACGGCACCGCGAAGTTCGTCGCAACCAGCGGGGCGAACCTGGGTCTGACCATGATCAAAGACTCGCAATTCACCAAGGTCAGTTATCCCTAGGGCGTACATCCAGTCGTGGTTGGACTGCCAAGTGTCTCTGGACAGCTGAGTTGCCTGACGAAGCCACTCTGCTGGTCTGCAGCAGAGCCCGATAGGGATAGGGCTGCTCTAAGGGACACGTTGCTTGCCCCGTGACTACTGTATAACTCTATCATCCCAATTCCGGATGTATACTGACTCTCTAATGTTCTAGATGTTCGGCACAGTATCTGCACGACCCGTCCCACCAGTCACCTATGCCTTGTTTGCCATAAGAGACACAATGACAGTGTTCGCCAGCTTCAACGTACCGCCCTTACTCGCACCACGACTACCTCTCTCAGAAGCGGCGGAGAAATACATAAGTCGAGCATCTGTAGCACAGTTCCTCGCACCAGCAGCGATCCAGCTGGTGTCGACGCCATTCCACTTGTACGGATTGGATCTCTACAACCGCAACGGCGGCACACCCTTTAGCGACAGACTGCAGAAGGTCCGCGTGGACTGGCTCAAGTCAAGTCTGGCGCGGATGTGCCGTATCGTGCCAGCTTTCGGATTTGGAGGCGTGGTGAACAACAGCCTTCGTCTGAAGTTCCAGAAACAGCTTGAGTAACCATACTCCCAATAGCAGAACTCGCCGTCAGCTCAGCGAGGACGTGCACGGCATTTGCATCCATGCACCGTAGTACAAGGAAGATTCGCATCTCAGCAATGAACATAGAGGATATAGACGGGATAATTTGGCGCGGCTTTCGGAACAAGGGTAATGCATTGTGACATGGCATGTATAGACGGCTGTTGTGTCTTGTATCTTCACAGCGCGAGCAGCAAGCCATGTGGCGGAAACGTGGAGCACAGCTTCTGGACGCTGGATGGTGTTTGTCTGCTGTGTACCAGCGTGATCTTCTGCCGTGTGACGGCGTATACCTTGTAGTCGTACAATGTTGCCTACTTCAGTGCCGGTCAAAGTTCTCCTCGTCCTTGACATCCGGCCGTCAAATCGTAAGCGACGTGTTCGGCTGTGGTGCGGACCAGGCTTTGATGCTGGCACAGCATTGATACCAGCAGCAGCAACGTTCTCATTGAAGCGAGCAGGCTCCCGGTCGTTCTTGTGTGATCATCTCTCGTCCAGACTGAAATCGCCTGCAGGCGATATCCATCCAGTGTGACACCAACGGTCACACTCCTCCATCACGAGCCCGCCAACGCATCAATCTCCGCAGCCTCCAACCATTTCCCCTCAACCGACTTCTTCCACATCCGGGCGGTGCCATCGTCTCCAGTAGACAGCAAAATATCCGCATTCGGCGACCACGTCACCCGCCACGGAGTAAGCTTGTTCGCATCAAGTGCCGCCACAAGCTTGACCTCCTGCTTGACAGCTCCAGGCCCTCCCGTCCTATCGTCTCGCTTTCCCCGTACGCCACTTGCCAGACCTGCGCCTATGCCTGACAATATTGGCCTCGTGGCAGGCGATTGTGCTTGTGGTGCTGTGTAATCTGATGTAGAGCCGTTGAGACTGGTTGGGAGTGATGATGCGCCAGGAGTGTGCAGTTCGTAGATTCTGACATGGCCGTCTTTACTGGCGGTGGCGATGGTGTCGAAACCGCGCATGCTGCCGTTGGCCCAGTTGACATCTCTGACAAGGGCCTTGGCGCCTTCTAAAGTGGCGGCTGTGTAGAATTTGCGGTCCTTGTCTGTGCGGAAGACTCTTACAGAGGTGCCGATGGCGACGGCAAGGCTGAGGCTTTTGCGATCGAGACCGGCGAGCACTGCTGTCCAGGCTGGGATCTTCTCCTTGTGCCAGCTGAGGCGGAAGGCTGTCTCTTCGGTTCGTAGTGGCGTTTTGGTGAGGTAGTCTGACCATATGACACGCCAAGCAGAGAGGTCGTCGTGGTCTTCTGGCTCGAAGACGGCCAGGTATCCATCGCGAGTGATGACAGCCAGGTATGTCTCGGCGCCAATGTTCTTGAAGTCCAGACACGTAAAGGGAACTCCGTGTTCTGACGTCCTCTGGCAGATCTTCTTGAACCTCCTGCCGGAGCTGTGGGCTTCATTGACGTCTTCTTGCCAGATCTTGAGGAGGCCATCCTCACCTATGGTAGCCAAGTGCTCGCCCACAAATGGCCCATTCCACCTTACGTCGGTGACTTCAGCATCGTGTGCTGTCCATGCATCAGTCACAACCCATTGTCCCGTCTTGTCGTTGCGATCCCACACTTTCACTTTGT
The DNA here is from genome assembly GCA_002116355.1 of Dothistroma pini CBS 116487. Taxonomy (NCBI): domain Eukaryota; kingdom Fungi; phylum Ascomycota; class Dothideomycetes; order Mycosphaerellales; family Mycosphaerellaceae; genus Dothistroma; species Dothistroma pini. The sequence continues at coordinate 108,160 of KZ108367.1, read as the reverse complement.
GATCTGCGGACGCTGTGGCCATACGAGTGCCATAGAAATTGTAGCTCACAGCCAGCAGCAGGTCCTGATGACCATGTGAGAACCTGTGGAAGCCACTGCCGGCCATTTTGGTGGTATCAAAAGGCCAGCCGAGGAGATTTGGCCATGTGCCCACTGTCGTCGGTCAGGCGCTCACTTGACTGACATTCCAAAGAGCAACAGGCATCGTTGATACACGCACGCAATGCCTTTCAAGTACTTCACTTACGCAGTACAAGTATCAGCAATGTCCAGCTCGAAGACGCGAAGCAAGCGCGAACCTTGCGGCGGGGTGGCTGGTCGGCCCGTGAGCCCGGTCCCACAAACTCAATCTGACACCTGGCCTTCCCGGTCGCGTCACGTCGGCATCAAAACACAACATTATATCATGGCCTACATGTACGCACGCTCGACAGAAAGAACGCAGCAACAGTCATGCAGCCTTTGAGCAGTACGGAGACGTACTCACTCAGCGGTCTTGCATTGCTATGCTTCGCTGTTTTGTTCAACGCATGGGAAAGTGATGGCGAACCTCTTTTTGCATCTTTGGCCATCAGTGGCCTCGCCTTCGCATTCTCATACTGCGTGATCAGATGGACGGGCGATGTGTTCCTCAACCGCGGCTATAAGGGAAAGGATCTATCTAAGAAGAATCCCATTGAGATGTAAGCATTCCACAAGCTAAATCGTTCCAGCTGCCGTTGACAATGCCGATAGTCCAGAATGCATGGGGTTGGTATGCGCCCTCGTATACTTGTTGGCGGTCATCAATTTCCTGCCGTTTGCCTTCAAGCGTGTCATCGTTGAGGTGACGTCTGGTGCTGGGAACAAGGATCGCATTTTGGAGGCACAGCAGGTTGAGACAGGACGCTTTCTCCACACGTTCCCCCTGGAAAGGGTTTGTGATGGTGACCTTCCCCTATATGCCGTGCGACGCAGCTAACCGCTTGCTCAGCTTGCCTCCTATGGCTTCGCATACGGCACGATTGCATCCGTCATCATTTTGGGGATATTGGACGACTCCTTCGACATGCGATGGCGACACAAAGTTTTCATTCCGGCTTTTGCTGCATTACCAATGCTGGGCTTGTACTTTGTGGACTTTGGCGTCACTCACGTGGTCGTACCGCTACCGCTGCGAGCCTACTTTGGCGAGCTCCTCGACCTTGGTGCGCTTTATTACGCCTATATGGCTGCCGTGGCCATCTTTTGTCCCAACAGCATCAACATCCTGGCCGGAGTCAATGGCATTGAAGTTGGTCAGTCCATTGTCATTGCTTTGCTGATCGTGCTGAACGATGCGTTGTACCTTTTACCGACTGTACACCAGCCGCATCCAGCTGCCGAGTCGCATCTATTCAGCGTCTACCTGCTACTGCCGTTCATCGGTGTCTCGATCGCACTGCTACAGCATAACTGGTTTCCAGCCAAGGTGTTTGTCGGGGACACATACTGCTACTTTGCGGGAATGGTGTTTGCCGTCGTCGGGATCCTCGGACATTTCAGTAAGACATTGCTGTTGCTGTTTATCCCTCAGATCTTCAACTTCGTTTACTCGGCGCCTCAGCTGTTTGCCATCGTACCTTGTCCACGGCACCGAATGCCGCGTTTCAACGCCCGGGCCGGTCTCCTGGAAGCATCTGTCGCGACATTTACAGAGGAGAAGCCGTTGCGACCAATGGTGGGCCAAGTGCTGAAATTGCTGCATAAGCTGAAGCTGGTGCGGGTCGTCGTTAACGACCGCGGGCGAGTCACCGAGTCGACCAACCTGACCGTTCTGAATCTCTGGCTGGTGTGGAGGGGTCCTCTTCGCGAGGACAGGTTGGCATCAGAAGTGCTCCTGATGCAGACCGCCTGTGGCCTGGCTGGACTGTGGATCAGACACTCTTTAGCGCTGCTGCTGTTCACCTCGGACAACAGATTTTGAGTCTGAAGGTGGAACTTACGTCGCAGAGCAGCCCTACAGTACACGGGGATCCTTGCCAGGCAGATCCTGCGGACGCTGGACCAGAATGCCGTCGAATGAGGCAACGGTATATGTATCACGGCACGGTGGTAGACATGGAGAAATCCAGTAGTCCACGAGCAAGGCCGACATGGCAGTGTCTGGGTTCGCGCGGATCGGCGGTGGTGACCACTGACCAGCAAATTGCATGCGCCCAGTTCCACCGAGCTCTTGCAGATTCCCATGTTACTTGCACACGCCCATCATCTCCTCATGCTCAGCTGCAGGCGCAACCGAGACTGCATGCGGCGTCTAGGCCAGCGTGCCCGCTGCGCAGGGCGGGCGGCAACTCCTGGGGTCGTCTGTGTGAAACGTGCACCCTCGTCTGTGTATGTAGGTGGTAGGGTTCTGGGATCGGACCGCTGCAGGAACGCCTCCGCTTATCGGCGCTAGGGTGGCTGCCAGCGTTTCCACCTTCCGATTTGCCGTCTGCTCCTCCACAGCTACACAACACACACCGAGACGGGCGAGAGACCCCTCGGACGTCAATTGCAATCCCTGGCATTCCTGGTCGACACCTGCGACGCCGAGCTCGGCTGGCAGTCTCAGCTTCCCAGCGCCTGTTCGAGTCCGTTCCGTGCAATCTAACCACGCACGACACGATGTGCGCACAGGAGGCATGAGTGGGGCAGAGCCGCCGACACGACACGACACGACACGATCCAGACAACAATATCCACCGCCGCGGCAGGCCTGCCCGTGGCTCTCGCCAGGCTCGTGGCGCCGTTGCAGAGTGCCTAAGTACCCGCGCCGTCCACACCACCTCGTCTTCTTGCTTCTGTGTCCCCTTCGGTCATATGCACTCGGTGGCATCCCATCTTTTTGCGCCTCTGGAAGGTCTGGCCTGGTGCTAGCACTCACACTCCTTCACAGTCACTCATTCGACAGCTAAATGCTCCGCTGAGCAACCCACTCCTTACATCAACCACCCACAGTCTTTCCAGCACTTACGCTTCCCACCAGAATACTTGCTAGCACTGGCCTGCAAAAATCTTTACTCGACAGCACAAGGAACCCCCAGAAGCAAAAAACATCAAAAACAAACACATCAACACCAGACCTTGGTCAAGATGCTTGCCGTCCTGCTCGCCCTCCTTTCGGCGCTGACGCTCCACACTGCATCGGCAGCTTCAGTCTTTGCTCATTTCATGGTTCAGAACGCATATGCCTACACCGAGGCACAGTGGAAGACAGACATCAAGGCAGCACAGCAAGTGGGCATCGACGGCTTTGCGCTCAACTGGATCCCGCCTAACTGTCAGGACGACCAGAGCTGGGCCATTGATAGAATCGATGATGCTTTCCACGCTGCCGAGAACCTGGGCTTCAAGCTCATGTACTCGTTCGACATGAGCTACACTTCGTGCAACTACTACTGGAACCAGACCTTCATGTCGCAAATGATCTCGAAATACGCCGGCAGCTCCGCCACATACTACTGGAATAGCAACATCCTCGTCTCCACTTACGGAGGTGATCAAGTCGAGCAGTACGGCAACTCATTTTTCCAAGGCCTCAAGGACAACATGAAGAACTCGCACGCCATCACCCTGGCTCCAGCTTTGACTAAGTACTCGATGGCCGCGCAGACAGGCGCACAATCGGCCGCCTCCCAACTCATCTCCGACTACTCTTCGATCGACGGCTATTTCAACTGGCAAGCGTGGCCACTCGATGTTGATCAGAACATCACTGCCTCGCCCGACCTGGCGTTCCAGTCTGCATTGAAGAATGCAGGCAAGACGGGACCTTACATCATGGGTAAGTCAACCAAGGAGTCTGAACACAGGTGAACAAGTGGCTTACACTAGATGCAGCCATGTCTCCGTGGCAGTACAAGGATCTCAACGACGGCAACCCTCTTGACTCATGGGTGGCGTACAGTGACATGCTGTTCCCAAAGCGCTTCCAGCAGATCACACAGAACAATCAGATCCAGCCTGACATCATCGAGATCCTTACGTGGAACGACTTTTGCGAGTCTCACTACATCCGTGACCTCCCTTCACAAGACATGAACGCCGACGACTTCGTCGAGCTCGGCGACATGGGCGGCTACGTTTGGGGTCAGGACCATGCACCTTGGCGGATCATTGCCAAGTACTACATCAGCTGGTGGAAGAATGGTCAAGCGCCAGACATTACCATGGACCAGGTAGTCTTCTGGCACCGGCTCCATCCCAAGGGCACCGTCTGCACTGGTGGCTCTTCGACGGGCATCCGTAACAACGAATTTCCAGAAGACGCTGTCTTCGCTTGGGCTCTTGTGAGCAGTGCCGCCACCATCTCGATGTCCATCGGTAGCAATAAGTACTGGACGTTCTCGGCGGACAGCAGTGGTCCCGCCTTTGGCATGGTGCCTTTTCCGCTGTACGTGCCTCCCACTGGAGTAACACCCGAAGTCGCCATCATCCGTGGCGGCAAGACCGTGCAGATAAATCGGAGCTCTCAACCGGTCTCGAGTGATTGCGCGTGGCAGAACTTTAACCCCGTGGTCAACCTCGTTGGTACGTCTTCGGTTTAAAGCGACCCTTGTTACGATACGACATCATGGCTTCCACTTGCCTCTCTGGCAGGCCGAGGCATCAACCACGGTCTACGATCTGTATTACTGCTTCGCTTCTTTGCTATTTTGCGCTTTTTGTTTACGGTGCATCTTGCATTAGCAGCAGCCAGAGCCTCACGCTTGGTTCGTACGATCGAAATGCCGTCACGGGATGAAGATAGTGTCTTAGTTTAGCGAGTGTATTTTTGCGGGCAATTGAGGTCATCTTAGAGGTTTCACAACCCGCGTACGTTTCATTGTTCGTTTCACCTCATCCCTTGTTCGGTTTTGTCCGATAGGTACCAGAGCATCGGTAGCTTGGCTCGCAACTCGGACGAGAAGCACAACAAACACATTGTCAGCTGCACACCTGTTCTGCCTCGGTAGAGGTACATGATTCTGGCCTCACTCTTTGAGCCAAGACTCATTCTCAGACACAGCTGACGTTCATCAGGGCGCAAAACACCACACCTCCCTCGATACCGTGACTTCCCGTCGCTTGCCACATCTCACATACAGGAGTGGGGATCACCATGGACGAACCTGAGGCCTTGCCGCCGCTCTTTCCCCGCGAGCAGTAGGAGGTAGCAGTGCCTGCTCAGTACACGCCCGGATGCCCCCGCCCTGATGTCTCAAAATTCTATCGCCATCGACACTGCTGTCACTGGTGTGTTCTCCTAAACAACAGGTGGCAGGGCAGCGACAAAGACAGTCACAGTCCGAATCTTCGCACTCATTCTGCGTGCTGAGACAATGCCCAACTTCTTCCACGAACATTTTCGCAGCAAGCAATTCCGTGGACTCAAAATATGCGAGTGCCTACTGGCCATGACTCAAGATTCCATTCCCAGATCAGCATCTCATGTCAGGCGGCACGTACACTTCGCTTGCGCAGCAGTCTGCGGGCGTGGGCTGCATAGCACTCGATCAGCTGTACAGACAGATGGTTGCTTCACTCCAGCCTCAAGCCAATGTCCCAACCAACATGCTTCACGATCTGATCAACGCAAGTGACACACTGATCGCTAAGCCTCAGATTACTCTGTGGAGGCAAGCTCGATTCCACGAGATCCGCGCAGCAGCGACACTACTTTTGGCACGCACATCGACCGTCCCTGGACCGATTAACACAGCGCGCCAGCACTATCAACAGGCAAAAAGTCTGTATGCTCAAGCCTCAAGGGATTGGAGCGCTGCAATTGACGACAAGCTGCGCCAGTGCGACACTGTGGACGCGAGTGGAGAGCTGCCCTTCATGCCTACAGAAGATGACAACGACGATCTCAATGAGCCTCACAACAACGCGGAGGAAGCGACATCTTCGGCAGGCTACAGAGGGAACGATGTGCAGGACGAATTCGACGACGATCAAGAACAGAACATAGTTGCTCTAAACGCCTCTGATGCTCAGCCAGAGGCTTCCTATCCAACACTCGTAGCGCAATGCTTCACCGAAACACTGAAGAGGAACCTGCACCTCAATTACATCTACGGCGTCGTACGAGAGCGTAGATCAGACAGCCAGGAGGGCCCCATTCGACGAGTCTTGAGCACGGGCGAGGTACGTGAGCGCAGTTGATATCTCTGGCAGATGCTAACAATCGCGGCAGAGCTACGAGAGAGTGGCCCCATCACAGTGGCGGCTGACCGATGAAGCATGGGCCGCATTGGGACGAACTTAGAAGTGGAAAGTGATGGGGGAGAAAAGCTGGTCGCGGAACAGGTGTTCACTTGATGTTCTCGTGGTCTCTATACTCACTCACAAGAACGAAACCCATGTCTTTTTCTTCTTCCTCGGTGGTCTAGTAGAGGCTACTGTCTCCGTAACCTTGACAGGCGGCTTCCATGTGTTCGCTGTCGTCGACTTCTTCGCCATTCTCTCTTTCGCCACATATCTCCTCTCTCACCTCCGGGTTTCTCGCTACTGCTCTGTTTGCTTTTATTCTGCTCGCCAAGTTGAAAGACCTTGGGCACACGGCGCTGAGCCACTTGGTGTACGACATCCTCTAATCGGAGTTCTGGATCCCATTTCGCAGCTTGACACTTGCAGGACTGTCAGGGTAGCTCCTTTCGGACGTCAAACGGGGCGACTGACTTGCGCAAGAATCGGACACAACCCTAGCATCGACTTTGTAAGTTCTTCAAGAGGTTTCCAACGGTAGATAGCCCACCTGATCTGTCTTGCAAGTTCCGATTCACACTGACAGATCCCTCTCTCTAGCCAGCATATCGATACTGATACATCTCACACCTTTGCTGCGTGCTTGGTACCGCAGAGCTCTCATGGACGTATTTGATGCCCGAATCTGCAAAGCTTTCGCGATCTCTGGCCAAGTGGGCCGGCCACGACGCAATCGTTTCGATCTCCTGCACCTCGAGCAGGGCGTCGAGGCAGACCCGAATCTGCTTCTTCGTGGCAGTGATTCTTCGTGCTTGTGGGATCATGAAGTGCACGTCCGCAAGCTGAGTTGGATCACTTCACCAATCTAGCTTTTCTCCGCTCGTTTTGGTACCTCCAAGCTGTTCAATATCTCCCCGTGTCGTGCGCGGCTAGCCTCCTGTAGTGAAGAGGCATGATCGTGAAGCCGGAGCAGCGGAGCTATCAGGGCATGCTCAATGGTTTTCGAGTTCAGCCCTCCATGATGAGAAGGCGGGCTGTTCACTGTGAGGATGGTATCAAGCAAATAGTTTGGGTGTCTTAAAATTGATGTCACCCTCAAGAAGGCACGGTCGAGGTCAGAGATTTCTTGCAGGTTTGTAGCAGCTTCTAATCGCCGAAAAGCAACCTTCTTGCTGCTACATTGAGAGCATCGGCAGCGGAAGTTCAGAGGTTCAGCTTTATCATGAATTTCCTCTGTAGTTTCCTGTGGAGTGTCGGACTGCTCAAGGTCGGTGGAAGTTTCGGTCGCCATGACATCCTCGTTCGGAAGATCTGGTCAATATCTGAGACCACGGTGCGAGCGAGGTTTGGTTGATTGAGCTGCTCCCTGCTGGAATGCAATGGCGGCGTTCTCGAACGATGCAGGCCAAGGTCACGTGGCAGCATCAAGACTTGACATCACGTCTCTACATGCTCTCCAGTGGCCTCTTCACTCCCCTCGCCATCCTCATCGCTCTGCTCACTCGATTTCGCAATGGCCTCCTCCCTCTTCGCCCTCCGCGCCTTCTGCTTCTCCTTGACTTTCTTCGGCTTCTTGGCGCTGACAGGACCATCCACGTGCTTGTTCTTCCACATACCACCATACCTATAGTACGGATATTCCTTCTCCATGCCACGAGCGTCTTCCTCGCCACCAGATACACTACGCCAGCACGCTCCAGGGCAGACAAAGTTCCAGGTCCCTGTCCCGTCGATTTGGCAGCGAACGAGTACTGGCCTGGGAGTGTTGCACAGAGTGCATGGTTTGTTATGGTCCGCCATTGAGAGCCCTGCAGGGTGCGATTATGGCAGAGCATATGCTATGTGATGTTGGTATTGGGTTGAAGAAGTCGAGTTGTGATTTGAGATAAGACCCGCGATCTTGATGACATCATGGTTTCGGCTTATTGTGAAAGTGACACCGCCTGACTCACACAGAGACGGCTGTCACCTGGACTGTTGAGAGACGGGAATGCCAAGGTCCGCCGTCGCCAGTACCGTCCGGAGGAAGGACCCCCGCCCCCCCCCCCCGTGGGAACCCCACGGCGATGTTCTATGAGCCTCGAGCCTGGAGTGTCAACTTTGATAGGTGTCTGGTGCGTGGTGACATGGTTTGCGAGCATGAGCATGGCTGGCTTTGGTGCAGGATCTCGAGCAGAGGTACAAATATGATCCAGATGGCTTCATCAATGGTGCAATTTCCAATCGAGTCAATGGACATTGATGAGCAGAATATAGTCCAGTCGGTTTCGACAGGGGTACTTCTACCGGGGGGCCCATCAAATGTCGCTCAATATTCAGGGAGCACAAAACAACATGCCTTCCGCGCTTCATCCTTCATCCTTCATCCTTCGTCCTACAACTTCGCCGCCGATACCACCACCGCCGTATTCCCGTCAGATAGATGACAACGGAGCCGGCCAAGATGAAGTGCCACGGAATCGTCGATGAATGAACAACGAGAGGCAATGCGGCGATGGCTCATGACACCGAGATCTGGACAAGAAGTGCAATATGTGACACGGCAATGTGGTACATCTCATCGTAGACGATCAAGCTCTGGTCTACAGAGCCAATGGCGCTTGCCATCTACCAAGTATGCTCCTCCTAGAATCACCAACCAGGAACTACTTTCGCGCGCAGCTTCAGACCACCCACCACCTTCAGCACGATGGTAGAATCATGATCGGCCTCCACAGTCCGGGGGGCAAGATGCGGAAGGTCCTCAAAGGTCCACTCAAACCTGCCAACAAGCCCAGCCAGGAACACTAGGACTTCTGAGTGTGCGAACTGCTTTCCGATGCAGCTGCGCACGCCTAAACGAGAGTCAGCATTGCCGATTGCAAGTTGTGGTCTCAGCTCAACACAGGACACGTACCGTGGCTGAAGGTCGAGAAAGCTTGTCGATCGGTTGAGCCACCCATCGATTTGGCTGCCGAACTGCCTAGCCATCGCTCTGGATTCCATACACCGCCATCCGAACCCCAGTTCCTTGCGGCGCGGTTCATGGAGTAGGAGCTGAGGATAAGCAGCGTGCCTGCTGGAATTCGTCGACCTGCTACAACTGTGGCTCTGGACGAGACACGTGTTGATCGCGGAACAGGCGCCCAAAAGCGTAGAGACTCTTTCACGACCGCTTCTAATAATGGCAGCTGGTCGATTTGGGCAGCATTAATTGTGCCATCAGCTGCGGGCGATGGTACACTGGCACGAACTTCGTTCCGTAGTCTTTGTTGCCAATCCGGGTTCTTCGAGAGCTCGAACAGCGTCCACCCCAACGCCAAAGCTGGTGCCTCGTGACCAGCAGCAAGAAATGTCATGCATTGAGAGACAATGTCGTCAATCTCCGTGGATTGCCGCGACCGAAGTATCACGCTGAGGAGGTCAGAATGCCGATCTTTACCCGTGACTGCTTCAGATTGGCGTTGCTGGACAATACGGTGTAAGGTCGCACGCACCGCAGCGATGCATGCCTTTGCGTCCCTGTTCCACCTCATGGGGAGACGGAATAGAATGCTGATCGGGATGATGAGGGCAAGTATACGGACGCGCCCGCCACTCTTCCCAGGCATGAATGCTTTTCTGTACTGCACGGTTTCAACATTGTTCAGATGCGACTGGCATAGTTTCGAGACCCACCTGGCGCACTAGGTCAGACTCCGGGTCAGCTACCGATCGAAAGTCATATGCGAAAGCTGCAAGGCCTATAGCATCCAACGTGCCGCGCGCGGCCCAATCATCCACATCCACAATCTTGCTGGAGCCATGTAATCCGTCGGACAACGCTTCCAGAACCTCAGTGGTCTTTTCCCAGAACGTTGGATAAAGCTCTTTCAAATGTCGATATTTAAAGGCCAGAGTCAACTCCCTGCGCTGAGCAGAATGCTCAACACCCTCCGCTGCGAAAAGCCCTCCGCCAGTGAGCCTACAAAGGAATGCCTTGGCTGATTTTGGTCGATAATAGATTTTGGTGTCGCCCTCGTGTATGGTCCTGGCGGCCTCTGTCGTGGCTAGAAGAACTCTTTCGGCATTGAGGAAGCCAAAGTACCGTATCAAACCTGAATTGGGAACTTCTTCAATCCAGCGCAAGAAGTCATTACCGTTTGGCTCCCTAAACAGGCGCTTGATGAGTGGTCCTTGCGGTGCGGTTGGGAGGTCGCGCAATGGACTGAAGAACGGAGCTATGAGTATGTGGCAGATGATAGACAATGTCCCGACCACAGCGATCATCAGGGCTGCCTGGTCGAAGAGCTGCAAATCCGGAAGCTTCCTATCCAGATACCTGCTGACGAGAAGTCCAGACATGGTCAAGCGAGGACTGGTGATAAGAACAAGAATATTGGACAAGCCCTTCTTGTAGATCATGTAAGATGGGGAAACACTCAAGGTATTTCCGGCTGGACGCCAGCTACGTCAAATATTAGCAGACCACTCGCTACAGCCACAAGCAAGCATCGAGATGGGAGACGAGGTGCATTGCTCCGGGGGTGCGCACGAGTTCACCGAAGATCCGAAGCGATACGCCTGCCGCACGACGTCGGCTTTGGCGTGGTGGCACACACATGTTCATCAGACGCGGTACTTACGAAGATTTTCCCTGCAAGAACACGACATGACTCATTACTTAAGTACGAGCGTTGACATGATCATGGATTGAGTAGTTCAGATACGACGAAGAGCAAACAGCACTGTGACACGCAAGGCAGCTTCAGCGGGCAAGACGACACTGTAACGAAAGGCCGGAGCAATGTACTACTTTGAAGGTCAGCCAATTTCTGGCTTGCGTACAGAGATGTTTTGGTTCGCAGCTCTGCTCTATGTGGGACTTGGTATCTTCTATCTACACCAGCGGCGCCAGCGCCAACAACGACTAGAGACGATTGCGCAGCAGAACAACTGTCTTGACGTCTCACGGCGGAAGCAGAGATGGTACCTTGGCGGCCTCGATCTCCTGCTCGACAGTTATCGACACACGTCTCAACGCAAATACTTGGAAGCTCTCCAGGCAAACTTCAGAGAATACGGTAACACGTACACATCTCGCGTTATGGGCATGAACCGCCTCGTCACGATCGAACCGGCCAATGTCGAAGCTATTGTCAAGACAAAAGCAAACGACTTCGCAGTACGACCAGCTCGCAAAGTCGCTCTCGATGGTCTTGTTGGCCCAGGTATTCTGACTTGCGATGGCTGGGCCTGGAAGGTTCAACGAACATTGATGAAGCCGAGCTTCGATCGGAGTCGCACGACAGACATGATGTGGTACGAAGGACATATGCAAAATCTACTTCGCCAGCTTCAGCCATCCAACCGGATTGTGGACCTGCAAGATCTGTTCTTCAAATTCACACTCGACGCCTCGACCGATAATCTTTTCGGGAGCAGTAGTCGAACACTGGAATCGACATCCCAGATTGGCGCCAACGCTCGCGATAGCGGCCTTGAAGGCGCTTTTGATCGGTCACAGCGGGCAGCTGTCCGTCGTTTCGCACTCGGTAGGGGGTCAATGCGGGCATTTCCCGTGTCGGAGGCTGATGATTATAGGTTGGCTCAATCGCCTGGTCCCACAGCCTAGGTATTGGCTAGACACCACTCGTGTTCACGGGTTTGCCGATCGATACGTGCGCCTTGCGTTGGAGCACAAGACGGCGTCGCCGACGCCAGATGGAGCCCCAAAGCTGAATTTCCTGGACGATGCTGCGCGCCGCACAGCTAGCCACGATGATCTGCGGAGAGGCGTCCTGCATTTGTTGGTCGCCGGAAGAGACAGTACCGCAAGCCTGTTGAGCAATCTGTGGTACTGCTTAGCTCGTGATGAACGAGTCTGGACCAGGTTAAAGCTAGAGGTGGACACCCTCGAGGGCGCTATACCATGCTCATCGGAAGTGTTGAGGCAGTTGCCATACTTGCGTTATTGCATCAATGAATGTAAGCAACTGATTTGATCCGAGTGGATCGGAGACTGACAACTTGCAGCTTTACGATGCCACCCAGCCATTCCCTGGAGTCTTAGATCTGCAGCTCGAGATACCGTGCTCCCTACTGGTGGTGGTCCGCACCGCGATGCGCCTATCGTCGTTCCAGCAGGCACGTCTATCCTGGTGCCACTTTACTGTATGCACAGGAATCGAGCTTACTGGGGCGAAGATGCGGACCTTTTCATGCCGGAGCGATGGGAGACCGTTAAGCCTGGCTGGAACTATTTGCCGTTTCTAGCAGGTCCTCGTATGTGCTTGGGCTTCCAGTCGGCGATCAACACTGCTTCCTTCGTCACTATTCGGCTTGTGCAGCACCTGAGAGCAATTAGACTGGCGGATGACCAGCCATGGCGTGAAGAGCTCGGTCTCTCTATGGCTTGCGCGGGTGGTGTGAAGGTCTTCATGGAGTTTGAATGATGTTTGGCGGTCAGGCTGTGACTAGGTGATCAGCAGTCTCGTATGTGTGGATCCAATCTGGAGCTTCTTGCCAAATGGACTGCCTCAGGCGCGACTCTGGCTAGTAACAATGCTGGGTCAAACTTTGTGCCGCCATGGCGAACGCCTTTCGCTTGTAAGCGAGTCCCCTTTCTCGAGCTAGGAAATGCATCTTTTGTGGCTTACATTATTGTAACATTAGACGAATCTACTGGACGTTGTATCGATGGACAAGAGCTGTCCTAGCTCCTATCTTGCTGCATAATCTATCGAAGAAGAGTTAGACTACCGGCTGCAGCACGGAAGAAGAATGGATATGTCCGATCTTGGAGATCCGTTGAAGTTGAACGCCACTGCTTGTCTTTGCTCATGTGTATTCAGAACTCACCCGGAGCATAACATCTTCGGATGTACCTACGAAGAATTTAGTGGTCGTTGGAGCATTCTTCGGCTTCGTGGAACGACTTGCCAGCATCGCTTCGTGTAGTCTTGATAAGCTAGCACAATGATCGCTCCTGGAAGTCCAATTGCGGCATTCCTTTGGGAGCTGTTACACTACTTGCTGCTTACGGTGGGGCCCACTGGAGTCCAACGCTTGTCCGAATGTGATGACATGAACGAGTGCGTGGGCTTCAGCAGATAATAAGTGGCAGCCGCTTTCAAGGGGATAGTCAGAGAAGGTAATAGTTGTTGCAACGACAATGCGGCATTCCTTTAAGCCAGCTCATTTAACTGAATTACGTGCTCAAGATAGTGCTCAAGATATTGCCCTGTTTGAGGGTCCGTGTACGTCTCTTCTCCTTGCAGTCAGTGCAAGAACACTCTTATGCCTTGCTCTTGGTTATCTTGAACCGCGCAAGCGCTCTGTAAGCTCCGTAGAGGTATTGTAGTCCAGCCTTGAGACGGTCTAATCCTAGCGATGAGACAATTTGACCCGTATTCCGCGGGTCACGACTTGACATGAACCACGATACATGGTCAGTAAAAATCGGATCCTTACTTAGACGCCTCATATCATCGTTGCGCAAGCACATGTAGACGATCCAGTCACCTTGAGCAGTCTTTGGTGCGAGACCGACCACGCTCTGCAGGCCTAGAGGCGGAGGTAATGGTACTCGCAGCGATACAGGGGGCCCTATGCCCAAGTTGAAGTCCAGTGGCAAGGATTCCGAGATGGAGGCTCCAGAGGTCAATGACAAATCTGATGAGTGTTCGAATCTGGCGAACGTACTGAGTATACCCTTGTCGGGAGAATTGCTCAAGACCGATGCCACTGATCGGGTGTAGTGGGCGAAATTTGACGTGGCGGGGTCAATTGTTGATCGTAGTGCCTGTGCTATTGACCATAAGGGCATGCTGGCAAGTACTCCCATGGGGAAGTTGCAAAACGCTGTGTTGATGCAAAGACCAGGGTAGCTTTCGGCAATATCCAGGTATCGACGTGCATTTATATGGCGTGCAATCATCGTGGGCGTCTTTGGATCGAGCCGATGAAGTCGTGCTCGAGTAACAGCTTGCCAGATGAAGCCGCTGACAATGTCGTCTGACGACACATAGCCTGATTGCAGAGAGGCGATAGCCTCTGACTTCAAACTCTCCACTGCGGCTTTGGCCATCTTGAATGTCCCCCAAGAGCACTGCGAGACGAGATGAGATTTGACCTTGGTCGGCGATGGCCCTCGAGGTTGTCTTTGATGATCGACCTCTTTGCTGACGTCTTCGCCGGCTTTGAGAAGCGGAATCATATTACGACGAGGCATGTTACCGATTGAAATATCCTCTTCTCTGAATGTTTCGCCTTTGCAAGCCCAGTGGAAGGCCAAGACGATCTGGTAAAGGCCTTCTGCCAATTAGCTCATTAACCTCAGCGATTATGTCAATGCTTCAACACTTACCCATGAAGTCAGTAGCTGCGTGTGAAGCAGAAACACATACGACGAGACCGCCTCGTATGAAGCTTGCCTGCACGACCAAGACTGGCAAAGGAACTGGAATCTGGACGAGCACAGTCTCCCGAGGCGCAAAGACGTTCTGAGGTACCGCATCCGGAGCAAAGTGGATGGTTCTCATCTCGTCCATCGTACGAATTGATGTATCGTGTCGTAGATCCTTCACGATCAGTTGAGGACAGCCACCCATGGGCACTATCCTCCACAATGCGGTGCTGCTATCACTCTTGGTGATCTTGCCAGCGATCCATGGGAAGTTGTCCGAAAGTCTGTCCAGGCCTTTGCGCAATACAGCGAGTATAGCTCCGTCGTCGCCGTTGTCAGGGTTAGTGTAAATGAATGCCAAGTTGATGCATAAGTTGACGAGACGCGGTCGCTGCTCGAAAATGTTGAGGCAGTCATCGCTGTCCATGCCTAGAATGCAAGTATGAAGCCGGCTGCGAAATCAGTATCGCATCATGCTCCTGGCCGTCTCGGAACGTCGCACCATTATAGTATCCAGCAGCTCTTGCTCGTGACAAATGTGGTCCCATAACAGAAATTGTTATACTCTGCAGAGACAGCGTCCCCATATGCGACCCGAAGTCTTCTTCACTCACTTCGAGCTCCCTTTGACCACAACTCGCCCGTCCGCAGATCGAAAAGCTTCTGCTCTAGAAGCAGTGGCGCCAGGGAAAGCTCGGAGATCTTGTTCCGGAAATGGCTTATACGACCTGAGGTGCCTCCTAGACGCCGCAATCGATAACCTCAATGCACATTCTGCAGCTGTGCAGCCACTTTCGTCCGAGACACAACTCTCACTCTTCTGAAGCGAGGCCTCGCAGGCACCACAAGGCCGCTTCGACAAATCCATGGACTGTCGCACTGCTCGGGTCTGTTCAGCGCTCCCAGCCGGGACCCAAATACGAAGTTTCCGACCAAGTTGCAGATGTATCGGACCTGCTCGGTCAGTGAGTGATGGGTTGTGCTACAGGGTCTGGTACCTCATTCAGTACATGTACTGCAACGCACAATTGCAATGCCCGGAAGAAGCTAACATGGATAGTCGAGAGCTTCCGACGACACCTGCCTGAAATTTCGGATGCCACCTGTAGAAGTATAAGGATAGACTGACAAAGGCAGCCCACAGTGAGGTGTTGCATATGCAACAAGCAACCGAGTTTGGTCCCTTCATCATGAGTTTCAACATCGAGGACTGCTACATTCTTGTAGTACGCCCTCCGAGCGGTGGTCAAGGACTAGAAGCATATGCAAAAGTCTTTCGCAAACTGAGATTACAAGTCTGTCATTCGCATAAGACCACACCCCCGTGTTGAACTGACATCTAGAAGGCGTTGCAAGAGGATCCCGAATCATTCACCGAGACCTACGACGAAGTAGTATCTCGGCCAGAGGGGTCCTGGGAGGAATTCCTGCTGCAGCATCGAGGACTTGTACACATTGCCTTCTGTGTGCCGCAGCGCAATGTCCCGAACAATGCCTGGACTCACAATATCATCAAGGATATCTGGATGATACAGAATGGCACAGCTCATGCCATGGCCGTGAATACTGGTCCGCTTCCAGCAGCACGCTTCCCTGGGTGGCCAGACTCGTCACTTCCGCTGACACGTCCCGATGCAGAAGAGTTCAAGGTTCATGCAGACATGTTTTTCCTATCGCAAGCTGTCCGTGGCCAGGCTGGAGGTGAGGTCAAGAAACTGATGGAGATGGATCGCGATATGTGGTTGCTGGACCAGCTGAAGGTCGCGGGTACTGATCCGCCGCGTATTGCCCGCCTCCGAGGCAATGTGAAGCCTGGACGCAATCAAGCAGTGCTGCTACGCTTCTATGTCAAGAGCGGCTGGTTCATAGCAGGGAGACAGACCTTTGGCGCGAATCTGCTTGCCAAGACCGGACCTGAGGGTGTGTGCACAGCCAGGCACAAGGGATATAGCATTGACGAAACGGGGGTGGCGATCGAGAAGATTTTCACAGTGATCCATCTTGAGTGGCAAATAGAGGAGACCAAGCGTGTGCTGAAGGCGTCAAGCCGGAGGTCGCAACTCTAATGCGCTCACATCCTGCATCACGTCAGCTTTTGGCGATGATTGCTGCACTGTAGCAAGTATCGCCAGAAGTGGCGACTTGAGTAAAGATATCATGTCTTCATACACTTTCTAACACTTTCTTCGCGTTGTCCACGATCTTCTTCACTTCAGAGGTGCCCTGCTCGACGACCTTTTCCATTTGGGTGCCGGCTTTCTTCAGATCGTCTGGTCTTACGGCTTTACTGAGCTGCATGGCACGGAGCTTTTTCTGCTGCTTCCCTCTCGCATCACGTACTGCCATGCTAGCCTTTTCCCCAGCTTTGACTGCCTCTTGCACAGCCGCCTTTCGCGACTCGGCTGTTGGCGGTGGGATGTTGAGGACTAAGAGGAGTGGATTTGCGCCTGTCGGATCAGGCTGTGGTGTTAAAGACAATGAAGATGCCTGGATCGCCGACGAGACTGGTTTGACGTGCTGCGAACCGACGTTAGCACAACACAGAGCTGCAAACAAGCCACAGAACGCACATCTTTCTCGCCCACGAGAACCTGCACTGTGCGTCCTTTCGGAATCACTTGTGCCAAATCATTCAGCCGTATTGTCTGCTTCTCATTCTTATCTGGTTGCACGCGTAGGTTCTCAATCATCTCATGATTGAAGCGTCCTCCTGCACGGAGCTTCGATAGACTCGCTCTCAACTTCTCAACACAATTGGCGAGGTCGGCCTCCAATGCCTCAAAGTCGAACGGGTCTTCATCGCCAGCTCTTGGATCTTTCGACGATTTGGCAGCATCGACCTTGCCGACATCTTGCTTGTCTTCCTTGTTGGACTTGGCCCCTTTGCCCTCTTTGCTACCCTTCTTCGCTAGCCATTGCGACGATGAGAATGAGTTGGCTTGTGGCGGAAGTACGTTTACATGGCTGATGGAGCCTGGGAGGAGTTTACATCGGCACCGGGTGTTCCTGAGTAGGGTCAGTCGCGCGAGTCCAATCTGGCCATCACAACACTTACAGCAGCCTAGCCCTCGCCGAAAGTGATGGCCTCGAGGCCTGAGCAATCACTCTCTCTGCTACGGCGATGTGAGTGAATGACATGTTTGCTGCAGACATGTGCTTTCGAAGCTCCTTCAAACCTTCGGATCGACCGGAGCTCCAAGCAAGGAAGGTCTGGCGGCCATGGGCACGTGCTCGCGTAAACTAAGTGCGGGCTTGCGACCGCGTACCTTATCTAACGTGCTTCACTTCAAACACCACTCGCACTTGACAATAATACAAAGCTCGCCGCTTCCCTTTCTCACCACTTGCTCGACTTCTCTAGAAGCCCCTCCCGAGAACCCACAACACCGCGCATTTCCGACAGCGACACCGACCCCACGATCGCGACAATGGACGCCAAACAGCTTTACGAGACCGGCAAGCAGATATCCAAAGCCACCGAGGCCGGCGACCCACCCAGCACACTCCTCGCACTGCTAGCACCTCTCGAGCACGTCAAGGCGACCGAGGATCTTCTGCGACAATCGAAGATTGGTGTGGCGGTCACCAAGTTACGGCAGTACAAGGGCGACCCGAAAGTCGGCGAGACCGCGACCAGGCTGGTCAACCGGTGGAAGCAGGAAGTCAACGTGCACAAGAAGAAGCGGCCGGCAGCAGAAGGTAGCCCGGCACCCTCGAACAAGGCTATCAACGGCGCTGCAGCGAATGGTCGGAGTAGTGGGACGAGCAGTCCCGCGCCGCCGTCGAAGACGGAGGTGAAGAAGGAGGGCCGCAAGAGCACAGTCGACCCGGAAAAGCGCAACACCAACACAGACAACGTCAATCACAAGGTCACCGGAGATGCCGTGCGGGACAGCTGCCTCAAGCTTATGTACGATGGTATCGCATTCATGTCGGAGGAGTCGCCGGATGCGGTGATGGATGTCGCGCGGAAGGTCGAGCTTGCAGCATTTGAGCACTTCCAGTCGGAGACAAACCAGGACTACAAGGCGAAGATGCGCAGTCTGTTCCAGAACCTGAAGATGAAGAATAACACGCTGCTGCGCAAGGACGTCTTTACCATGAAGATCGAGCCGGCGCGATTCGGTGAGTCGCGTGTGGTATCTTGTTGGGACACAGTACTGACTCCCACAAGTGACCATGACCTCCGACGAGCTCAAGTCAGAAGAGAAGCGCAAGAAGGACGAGGAGTTGGAGAAGGAGAACATGCGACAAGCCATGACAGCAGTCGAGGAGAAGGCCATCTCCACCACGTACGTCTCTCCGTCCATCTCACTGACGCTCGCAGCTTGGCTATATCAACCCTGCACTCTCGTCTGCCTCTCAATCGGTGGCGAGAGTGCAGGGTTGCTTTGCGTTCAGAGAAAAATGGCTGACTAAGCATCGAACAGATTCACATGCGGCAAATGCAAGCAGTCGAGAGTCGCATACTCGCAAGCACAAACGCGCTCCGCTGACGAGCCGCTCACCACGTTCTGCGAGTGTACGATGTGCGGACATCGGTGGAAGTGTAAGTATTAACCTCGCGGTTGTGTCGATCAGACTGAAGCTGACTCGAACTGCAGTCTCCTGAGCAAGCCATTCCACACGTACCGCGCGTTCGGATTGGAACATCTCAGGCACACTTTCAAAGGGGGGCAGGGAAGAGGCGAACGGGAATAGCAAGGACGTATTGAGAGGCAGCGCTCAAGTTAGTGCCAATGGTCAAAGTGACCGGCTATCCTTGTCTTTGAAATATAGCGCAACGGCCGTTGGAAAGGCTCTGCCACGGTCGCAAGCCCTGCATATCTCCTCACTTCATTGTCTCCAATAGCTACTGCTAACATGCATACTTGAAGCGCCTGGCCACCGTAGGCTCGATCCCACAGCAGCGCCGACAGCTTCTTGCCAGCGTTTTCATGAACTCGACCTACATCCTGCCCGCTGAACTACGAAGGTGTCAAAACGATTGCCCTGCCCGAATGTATCGTTCCGTCCAACTTATCTCACCACGTAGCCTTGCCAGGATGCAACCGAGTAGCAGGTCCCACATCCACAGTAGTAGTTGCCAGATGCGCTCATGTTCGTACTGAAGATCCTTTGGCAATTCGGACACTCGAACCGCTTCTCTTCGGAAGACATCGAGAGCGCAGCTTCTAGGACCTCGACCGTCATCTGAGCACTGTCCAGCATGATCTGGTCCAGCTGCGTTGCGCGTTCTGCACCGATGAGAAGGTCACGGCGTGCGAGGATCAGATCGACCATGACCTCGCGAACATCCTCGGTGGCAAGATCCGCACTCCGAGCAATCTTCCGAGCCATGCCGAGATCGTTTGCGAAGCGGCGATATGAAATCGTAGTCCGGTACATCTCTGCGGCGGCTTTGAGCTTGGTCAAGGCGACTTGCTGCTGGTGAGGCATGATGTACTTGTTACCCATTACGCTGGGTGTGCAAGGTAAGGGGCTCGTCTCCTTCGGATTGGGTCTCCTTGTAGTCGAAGGTGTAGAGGTAGTCAATGAGCTGCGTGACGAAGTCTTTGCCATCTGGCGACAGGTCGACCTCGGCTTCTTTTGCTTCCTGGTCCAGTGCCGGCGCTTGTGGTAATCATAATCCGCGAGAAGTGTACCTTGAAAGAGCCAAACGCATTCTTCCCCAAGACCGCGGAGTGTAGGTAGAGCACCTGGTTGTGGGCCTTCCAGCTTGAATCGTCACACACGATGGTGAAGTCTGCAGATTCTTCGTCGTTGCGTAGCTGTTGCAGTCGATCTACGAATGCTGCTGGTAATGATCTCATGGCGACCTCAGCAGTCGCCATTTTGATGGTATCGCAGGCTCGGTGATCGAGTGTCGTGAGTGCTTCGAAGCCGCACTGGCGAAAAGGGGAGAAAGTATCGGAGCAAACGGCTCGAGTCTTGGCTTTCATATGGAACGCTAGTCCCTGTCGCTCTAACGGCTCCTGTCAGAGTATACCGTATTTCGCGCTTTGTCCTCGACCATTCCACGTCGAAAGCCACTTCAGCGGAAAGAGAAACGCATTCCAGGAGCATGGCCGACTCTGCTACCAGGGACAGCTTCTGCGGCGGTGTCTCGAAGTTTCTCGACAGCGCCGGTCTCTCCGATCTCACTATCACCTGTAGTGAGCACAAATGGGTTGTCCACCGATTCTGCATCGCTCTCCATTCCAGCGTCTTGGCGAAAGCGTGTACCGGGGAGTTTGAGGCGGGTGTCGTCTCCAACAATACAACATGGACTGAGCTGACCATGTTTCAGGAGGGCCAGCAAGAGACATTCGACCTGTCGGAGTACTCCAAAGACCAAGTCACGGCGCCCATCTCATACTTGTACAAATTTGACTACGGAACGACTTGGGAAGAGCATAGCCAGCGCATGTGCTTCCACATCGCGACGACGATACTGGTCGACAAAGTGAGTATGGGTGGCGAGGCTAGTCGAACAACGTGGAGAGCAGGCGCTGATCCCAAGCAGTACGACATACCAGGCCTTAAAACACTAGCGACAAAGAAATTCCAAGCCATCATTGAACAGACCAAGACCGCGACCGGGCTGTCCGAAGCCACCGCGCTCGCATGCAGCGCGGAGACTGCCACCAGTAAGATTCGCAAAGACATTACTTTGCTAGTTGCCAAACGAGAAGCGTTCATGCCCGGGGGCGCAGAAGGCGACGTCATGGAAAAGGTGGTCGACAACTACCCGCACCTGGCGGCTGACATTATCAAGGCATTGAAGCAAGTTCAGAAAGCCGAAAAGGCTGCGGAGGACCCAACGCCCCGGGGGGCGAGCCGGAGGCGGTTCCACTGTCCAGGGTGCACCAAGGTCGTCAAAGCCCATTTTGCCAACAGTCACCACAATACATACACCTGTCCTCATTGCAATGCGATCCGCAGTGGCAACCAATGGATACAGAAGCCTGTTGTCTAAGTACGGGCAGGATGGCATGGTTTGCCGTTGTTCGTTCGAGAGGCATGCAAACTGGTCAAATCGTCGTGGAACTCGAGAAGAATAGTCACAACTGCGCGGGATCAAGCCATGGCCGCGCTGTACATCAAGCAGTACTAGCAAAAGCCCTCTTCTTTCTTCCCTTCTCCATCGCATCGCGATCGTCTTCGGATGGCTCGTCCAGATACCGAGAACTCTCATTCTCCCTCACCTCTCTACTCATAATCTCCAACCCAGCCAGATTGAACCCAATAACTTTCCTCTCCTCGTCTTGCCACGTCTCATACGCCTCATACACATCCGTCAAAACGTCCTTGAGCTGCTTCGACGCTACGATCTGCGTCATATGTGCCTGCAGCATAAAGTACGTGATTCTCCACATGAGCTCGGGCTGCATGCGCTTCTGGAAGAAGACGGCGAGGAAGGCAAAGAGGGTAGGCAGAGTGGTGAAAGGGATGACCAGGAGAGCGTCGTTGAGTGCGGGCGTGGGCACTTTTCGGAGGGTTTGGAGGACGTATTGATCGGCAGACATGTTGCTGTATTGGAAGATGGGGTTGCGGTCTTGTGGGACCGCGAGCTTTGGATTCTGGAGTTTGTCTCGTTCGTAAGCGCGCATGAGGTGAAGATCTGTAATGCCGATTTCGAGAGCTTCCATGATCTTCTCGCCGTGGGTGAGGGTAGTGATGGTCTGCTTGCTTGCGGCGGCAACCTCGGCATCTTGCTCGTCACCATCTTGAAAGTCGCGGTCGATGTTCTGCGCCAGGGTCGATTCGTACATCTCTTCCAGCTCCCGCTCGCGTTCTTCTTCGAGGAAGATGAGATCGTCGCCGACTCGCCACGTCCGTATGCTCTTGTCGTGAGAGGTAGTCACGACGGTCTCTCCCGTTCGACTAAGAGCCATAGCCCAGATCTCGCCGTGATGTCCTTCCAGTTTCTGAATTTGCTCAAACTTGTCTCCGTCCCACGTCTTGACCACACCATCTTTGCTTGCGCTGAAGACGATGTGCTTCTCGTCTTGCTCGACTGGATGCATGATGAAGCCAACCTGCATCACACTGTCCTGGTGCGCAAAGAACGCCTTGTGACAGTCACCGAAGTCCATGCCCCAGATTCTGACGTTCTTGTCCGCCGAACAGGTTGCGATAAGCTTCGAATCGCTGCTGATGCTGACGTTCAGTACAGGCAGCTTGTGACCATAGAGAATGTGGTATGGCTTCAAGCTGTCCACGAAGAAGAGCTTGACCGTGTTGTCGAGAGTGCTCAATGCGAGATACTTCTGATCTGGCGAGAAGCACAACGAGAGCACATCATCGGCGACCTTCAACTGACGTACCTGCGTGAGCTTCAATCGTTGTGTTGTCCTCCTGGTACCAGGGATCTCCTCGTCTACCACGTCGAATCGCCAGAACTTGGCAGTCTTGTCCGCAGAGCCTGTCGACACCGATCGGCCGTCGGGATGTACTGCTAGAGTCCAAATCGCACCTTCGTGAGCCTCGATCTTCTCGACCAGCGTGCTAGTGCTAATGTCGTAAAGTTCGAGCTCGCCAAGTTTTGTGCCCAACAATACCATTCGGTCTCCCGGCAGGAAAGCTGAGCACAGAGCTTGGCCACACTCCAGAGTACGAAGACATGACTGCGTTCGCATATTCCACACCTTCAGTGCGCCGGCTGAAGCACTTGCAAGCATGCGATCATCAGATGACAATGCAAGAGTCCGCACATCTGTTCTGTGGCCAGGGAGTTCTACGGCCAAGGACCGGCTGTAGTCGGGCGCCTCTCTACTTCCGGTCTTTTCTTGTGCGCGGTGCGAGATGATGTTATAGGCTTCGAGCTGGTTATTAGTTGTCGCAGCCAACAGCTGCAAATGCTTGGCTGATTTGTTGCCGCTCGTGATCCAGTTCGCCGATCGCAGCTTGCCACCAGTGCGAACAATCACATATGGCACGAAGACGTCGCTAACTTCGGGAGTGTCCAGTGCCTCCTCCTTCTCCGGTATCGGCGACTCTCCACCAGCAGCAGCAGCCTTCTCTCGCCTTCTCCTTTTCTTTCGCTGCATGTGTCGATGTATATCGTCTGTAGAGCGTATGCGCCACAACTCTACTGCCCTCTCCGAGCCATGTATCGAGATGTAGTCTTGTTTTGGGTGGAAGGATATACCCATGGTCCTGTCTTTACCTTGTCGATGTATGATACCCTGACTGACCAAAACATCCTCTTTCTTGCCTTCGCCAACATTACTGCCCAGCCGTGCCAAAGCCTCGAGATCTATCCTCCACACTTTCAGCTCGCCGTCGTTTCCCGCTGTGATGCAACCTGCGCCGTCCGGACTGACACCAAGTACCCAACACTCTCCACTGCTCTGCGCTACATGAGTTTCGACGCAGTGTGGTGTTGACAGGTCCCAAATTTTCACGAGCGCATCCTTCGACGTTGACAGCAAGTACTTTTGTTCCGTCTCACCAACGACGACCTCGTCCGGGTTCTCCTCTCCTGCATCGCGCGGCGACAGTGGCGTGCGCAAGAATGATATTCCGGTGATCTGGTCTTTGTGGCCTCTTAACCTGAACTCGGCCATCTCAGACAGCAAATTCCAAATGATGATGTCGGTATCTCTGCTTCCACTGGCAAGTCGCGAGCCTTCTTGATCGAATTGAAGTTGTGTAATTGCGCTCCTGTGGCCGTTGAAGCTCACCACCACTTGCCCCGACAGAGCATCCCATATTCGGATCGAGCCATCAGTGTATCCTACAGCCAGCAAGTCGGCCTGGACTTCGCACTGTGATATGCATGTCACCTGACTCCGATTATCCTTATCGTGCCATCGCGACAGCAATTCTCCCTTCTTCACGTCCCAGCAAAGGACATCCTCGTTCGCGCCTACAAAAGCTCTTCCTGAACCAGCGTTGCGACTCGATTCATCGGGCGCCCAGATCGTATTTGACGTTGCAGTACAGACCGTGCCGAAGGCTTGACCCGATTCGTACTTTCTACGCCTATTAGCGACTGTATTGGCAGTATCAGGAGCACCAGAGTCTTACCTGTAGGATCGCACCATGGCGAGTGTTGAGTTCAGAACAAAAAGTTCGCCTTCGGACTAAAGCTGCAGATCCCACAGGAACACATGGGAAGGGTCCGGCATTGCCGGCCCGAATTCCGCGTCATCGCTACCACTTCACCAGGTGGGAAGTACAGCAATTGCAGCAGCCTAAACAGCATTACAACGACTGGCCATTCAGCAAGGCTCTGACACAGATCGATGAACACACTTTGAAGCGACATCGACCTCCCGCGGCAATTGACCGGTAATTCCCACACGATGCTCCTGCTCGACTACCAGAACGTTCTCATTGAGTCGCTGCTCAAGGACCGCTTCAGCCCAGAGTACGTTGGCTAGCATGCTGTCACACGATCACACATATCTGACAATGAACCAGCTCAACTCCCACATCCATCGATCAGGTCGTTTCAGACTTCGACAATGTCACCTTCCACATCTCAACACCAAACTCCAAGACACAGATCCTCGTCTCCATCGCGGTAAAGTGCTTCCCAGAGCTCGTAAAGTACGGCGCTGA
Source organism: Dothistroma pini CBS 116487 (assembly GCA_002116355.1). Taxonomy (NCBI): domain Eukaryota; kingdom Fungi; phylum Ascomycota; class Dothideomycetes; order Mycosphaerellales; family Mycosphaerellaceae; genus Dothistroma; species Dothistroma pini. Next base: position 83,055 of record KZ108367.1, on the reverse strand, counting down.
AGCGATCCTCCAACGCGAGTATGGACCATTCATTGTCTCGCCAGAGTCAGGCTACGACTTCTCTGTCCAAGTCGATCTTGAGAACCTACCAGAGTCACAAGAAGAGAGGGACGACTTGATTAGGCGGATAAGCTTGCTGAAGCGCAATGCTATGGCTGCACCGTTCGAGCAGGCTTTTGACGAGTATGCATCCTTGGCAGAGCAAGCGAGCCACTACACAAGCGAGAGTGCACCACAAGGTGTGAAGGAAGGTGGAGAATTGAGGGCGATACACTACCGCGACCAGGAAGCAATCTATGTCAAGGCCAGCCACGATCGTGTCACAGTCATCTTCAGCACAGTCTTCTCCGACGAGACAGACAGGATCTACGGCAAAGTGTTCTTGCAGGAGTTTGTCGATGCGAGAAGGAGAGCCATCCAGAATGCGCCACAGGTGCTTTTCCGCAACGATCCGCCTTTGGAGCTGCAGGGCGTCAGTGGGCTGCCGAGCGGCAAGGGTGAAGTGGGATACATCACATTTGGTAAGGCTCTTGAACGAACTCGCTGCGAATCTGGCTTGCTAATGTATTGAAGTGCTGTTTCCAAGACATCTTACCCAACAACGGCGGTATGAGGTGATTTCGCACATTCAGACTTTCCGCGATTATTTCCACTACCACATCAAGGCAAGCAAGGCATATATCCACAGCCGTATGCGGAGGCGAACGGCGGACTTCCTACAAGGTGAGCAGGCACTGGCGTTCTACGATGTATTTGAGAGCTTGCCTGACATTTCTACAGTCCTTCGAAGAGCTCGACCTGAGACTGAAGAGAAGGAGAGGAAGACGGCCAGTGGTAGGACTTTCAGGGTCCAAGCATAGAGGCATCAACGCAGCAGATCTGTGCGATGTGGTCCTTCACGAGTGACTTGAAGCTGTTGACCAGCGCGAGCAGTCCGTCATGCTCGATCGAGTTAATGGCAGCCCAAGAGCCACTGCACGTTGGGAGTCTATGAACCCGCGGCCATCAGTGTCTATAGAAGCGTTGTCTCGGTGTGGCAAGAGGACGGTTCGATACTCATTAGATCGACGGTTTAACTTAGGCACTTATAAAATCAGTCCGGTCAGGTTGACTGAGTGACATGTGAAAGACCCATTTGAAACGGCTCTCGGCTTTTCAGCCGGCGCGGCTCAAACGTGGATTTGTTCCTCGCTTTCAAAGCTCCGTCGAGCATCACGTCGTGTCGCACATGCACACGCCATGGCCAAGCACGGAGGTGGAGGCACGACTTCAAGAGCGTGTGGCTGTCACAAGTGCTTTGAGATTCGGTTGGCGTATCTTCACGTGCTGAAGCTGGCGGATCAGGGCGAGCGCCCATCCAGCACAGCACGTGGCCTGAGAGACTCGGCCGACAGTCTCTGGAGGGCATGGTCAGCCAATCAACAAGATCACCTCTACATTTCGCCAGTCTCGACCCACAGCGCCAGTACGCTCAGGAGCCAGCAGTATGTATCACTGCAGCAGTAGAATTCCATCACTGACGAGAGCTCATCAGACGCAACCACGTGACGTCCGGGCTTCTCGGAATCAGCTCCATCATACCACAGAGCGCACTTACAGCACACTGGAAGCCTTATATGCTCGGAGAAGCGATTGTCAGCATGACATGAAGTCACCGCTGCGAGACCAGCCCACCTGCCCCGGCCGAGTTTGACGGAGACGCACTAGATTTGTTCTGCGATGCTTCCGACAACGCTGACGATAAGGCAAGCACACGCACACGCAAACGCACGAGCAATAGCGCCAGGCGTCGAGCCTGTGGCACCCCAAGCTGTACTGCCGTCAGGATGAATGAAACACCAGACGCGAGCATCAACCTCCCTTCATCACCGGTGCTAGCTAATGTTGATGCAGGGCGTCGACCTTGAGCCTGCCGACAATGGCCATTACGGTGGCAAATTCATGGTCTGCGCTCACTGCCATGCCCGCGGCCTAGCATGCAACGAAGCCTCAGTCTGCGATCAGTGCCGTCTGCACGAACAACCATGCGTTCATCGCTGGCGCCGTGACTCGAGACACGACAGGGGGCCTGTGGCAACCCAGATTGTCGATACGCACATAAGAATTACCTCCCAGGTGCTTCAAGCGATCTGGAGTATCTCATCTTGCCTGGGAGCTTGCATCGGTATATTGACGAACGTCGCATGCCAGCAAGATCAACCCAGCGACTGCGCACGGTCCAGATCGCTCAACCGGAGCTTCTAAGTGAACTGCAGCGCCAAGATCGTGCCGTTTTCGAGGCAGGCGTGGAGAACGGGGATAGCATTCTGGAGAATTTCTACTTCACTTGCGCATGCCAGACACGACAGCCAGCAGAAGAGGGAGTACACACACCATGCACTGCTGAGCCTACCAAGCCTGTCGAGCCTGTCGAGCCTGTACCTGAACGCAAGGAGGAAAAAGTCCTGATCGGGTGGTGCCCGGCAAAGGCGTGTGGGAAGCATTGCGCTACTTGGGAGGAGCTCTCGAGTCCCACGCGATCTGCTCACGGCCTGCGATTCTGCGTGCACTGCGCCATGAAGAGCGATGATCACGGGTCTGGACTCAAGCTGTACGACCGTGAGGATCTACAAGGTCATGGCGCGAGTGCTCACAACTGTGTGTGTGACGAGCGCTGGTACATGTCTAGTGACTGGTGACCATTAGGAGGTATGTTAATACTTCATCTTGCGAGCGTGCTGGCGAGATGGAGAGCTGGAGACGTGAGAAGAGCAGTCGAGAGTGTGAACACCGAGTTATAGGTGTAGCATATTTGCAGTAGCTGGCCTTGACTACACATGAAGTAGTCCGTCCAAATGAGGCCGAGAATGTCAAGAGGCCAGCTTGGAAGACACCTCGGCGTTCAGCGACGGTACATGGACCACAGCGGGTTGAAACGAATAGTCTTGATCTGGGTGTTTTCAACTATGCATCTTTGTGGACTTTTCGCGTAATGCTGTGGCTCTGCGCCGCTGATGGACACTCCTGAGTCTCCATCGTCCATTCTCAGCTCCAGCTGCACGGGCTGCAAGTGCCTTGTAATTACAAAATCGCAGGGGTGTCCGAATGGAAGCTCGCGTTGAAGTCGAATTGTTTGCTTGCTGCACAGTGTCCCAGTCTCATTCGCGGCGGAGGGACAATGAGGAAGGCGCCCTTATTGTTTGATCATGCGGGCCGTGCATGCATGTGTAGGCGGCCTATTCTGCCAACCTCACCTCACTTGACACAGCTCCCCAAGACTACTCTCACCTTCACCCACCAACACATTTTCTCCTCGAGCATACATACCACCACTTGACATCCCAGCTCCATCATACTTGTCTAGACCAACTACCAACACCAACCCTCCATCGCCCTCGCCAACATGTCGCAGATGTCACCAATCCACCCAACCTTCGCTCGCCACGTCGAGTGCGCCTGCACTGGCTGCACCAGTCTGCGCGATGTGCGCGGTGGCATCACCTCTATCCCGATACAGCACATGATTGCCAGGTACGGCGAGCAAGAGGCAGCGAACAGAATTATCGCGGCGGATCATCTACTCGGTGAGGCTCAAGAGGTGCTTCGCCGCAAGCATATTCCAGGTCCATATCCGAGTATGAGCAATAACGCTCTCACTGGCAACGAGCGCAGCGGTACATCTTTGTCGCCACCCAAGTCTGCCCGCGACAGCGCCATCTCGATCATCCGCGACGCCACCGAGAACAGGATGAGTCCTGTCCACGGTCGGCAGGTCACGAACCCATGGCAGGGCGCTGGAACGCCACCAGCCAACACCAGGAAGACCGCCTCCAGCTTCGAGGACGTCGTACGCTCACGAGCTGCAGAGCTGGGCATCTTGCGCCTTCGACAGGTACCTGCACCAGCACCCGTCATTGTAAGCCTCACTTCATCTGCTGTAAGAACGGGGAGCTCACTTTAGTAGAACGTCTCACCACCACAAGTTCCCGTCAACATCAACGACACCAAGAACACCCTCAAGGAGAAGTCTCAGTTTATAGTCTGTGACCACTGTCGAAGCCATGGTAAGCACTATCATCCTCGAAGCACATCTGGAATATACTAATAAATTTCTAGGCATCCGCTGCAACGAAGCCTCCGTCTGTAGAGAGTGCATTCTCCGCCAAGTTCCCTGCACCCATCGCCAATGCGACCTCAGCCCAGGTAGCAGAGAGGGCTGCCCACGTCAGGTCTGCTTCTACGTCCACGGCGACTTCATGCCTGACGTTTGGGGGGCTCACCGCCCAGAGTGTCCCAACTGGATCATCCTCCCAGGCAAACTCCGTGACCACCTCTCGGCCGGCCAGCTCGGCAAGCAGAACACCAAGAGCGAGAAGGAAGTCATTGCCGCGTACGCCGGTGTCACTCAGCGCCAACTAGAAGCGGTCAAGGCCATGGCTAGCTGCGTGCAAACAGGCCTTGCCACGTGGGAAACCGTCGCTATGCAATGCGCCTGTATGGAGATTGAGCGCGAGGAGCAGCGCACCCGAACTGCAGAGGATAACCTGCGTCGTCTCGGCGAGCTCAGAACGTTGCAGCCGGCTGAGCTTAGCCTGAACTATCACCCTTTGACTGGGAACTTGTGAGTGATGGTGTGAGAGATTTGATAGCACTGTGGGGATCAGCGTGGCTGGAGGTGAGGGCGGACATGTGCGGTTGCTGACGCAGGTATACCCGTGGGTTGTGCTACTTTGTGACACGGCAATCTTCGAGGTGGACTAGCCACTCGGAGTGCTTTAATTGTCTTTCGGCGAGTGGTTGTGGCGGCTGTTGTGCTCGTGGAGCGGGCGGAAAGCATGGAGCGAGTGTACATTACTGTCAGTGAGATTGATCGAGTGATGCATCACTTCTAAAGTGTCTCAAATTCTCAATGCCTGAATGTTGTCACTGTTTCCAATCCTCAGTCTTCAGATAGTAAGCCTTGCCCCCGCAGGGCTTGACGGCCGAACAGATCATCTGTTTCACCATCAACACGAGGTGGTGCGTGGCTGTGCGACGCTTCGACCGGACCGGCAAGATCCCAGTGACAGCTTGTTTGATCGTCGACCGGAGAGGCTCTTTCTTCACGTGGAAGTAAGTCGTCGTAGGCCAGAGGGACATGTATACTACCTGATCGCAGAAGGACGTTCGTATGATATCTTGCCTTTGACACTGTGTGCATACGCAATCTGGAAGATGCTGCTGTGAAAGAGTCGACGGTGTCACGAGAAAGCGTTCGAGGGCCGGGGACAAAAGAGATTGCCGCCTGTGCACAAGAGTACGACGGCAATACCGTAGCTTGTTAGCAATTGCTCGAGAAGTCGAAGCATACCTCCGGAGGTATATGTAGTGCATTGCTTTGAGAGCATTGACTGGGTCGAAGGTGTGCCGCGATCGAGAGCACGGCGGGCAACCTCTTCTGTCTCGGTTGTGATTCGCTGGACGGCTTCTAATTACGGGCGCCGTTAGCGTTGGCCAAAGCCAAGCGTCTCCTTTCGACAAGCGTCCGCCTCGGTCGCATACCAGCGCCAGCACCTCCGTCGCCGCCGTCGCTGTGTTGTCGTCGTCGCCTTCACCACCAACCTCCATACCCTCGACCTCGACATCTGGATCCCGCCAGCGGAGGAGGACCGGGCAGCAGCAACAACAGCGACAACAACAACAACATCTCACCCAAGTCGTTCATTTTTACTTTACTTCGATTAACCTTCTGCGCCAACGCCACTTTCAGCTGCACGACCATTGCCCAGTGACTTCGCGTCAATACAGCTTGCATGTGGCCAACTATTGGATTGCACCCACACTCAGCGGCCGCCGTGACGAGCTGAGAACAACACCACCAGACTCTCACTCTACCCTCACCGCGACATCTTATTTACACTCTTTTTCTGTTTCCTCGAGCGACAATTCACCAGCACACACAACTTGTATTCCGACCGACTGCCGACCGAGGCAGACACACCTCACCCCTATCAGCGTGCAGCGCCAAACGAAACGTCTTCAGCCGCTCCGCATGCGATGCGAAACCCATTCTCACAGCTGCTGGCCGTAGGCCCAGAGCTGGCCGTGTATATATTGGCGCTACCGCTCTTCGTGCCACGCCCGACATACGCCCTGACACAGAATCCGATCTCATCACCGAACCTCGATCTGTCGCAATTAGGACGAGTGGCCATTGGAGGAGACTTCGACTCGGTGTCGCTGTACCGATACCAAGGACAGAATGAGAACTTGTCGAGTAATGGCAGCCAGTCGCTGCTGACGCGGTATCCCGATGGCGCGTGGCAGAGTCTCGGGCTGGTCGATGCAGATGCAGCAATAATGGCAATGTGCCCGTTCATTGCGAAAGATGGCAAGAACAATGGAGTCATTGTCGGAGGCAACTTCACGAGCCTGTCGGGCGTCCAAGCGAGTTCCATAGCGCTCTGGAACCCTAACGACAACACCGTCACGTCATTGCCTGGCTTGACTGGCCCCGTGCGAGCAGTGTACTGCGATCAGGACTCGGGGACAGTGTACGTCGGAGGGAACTTCATGGGCGGCAACTCGACGAATGCCATGGCATGGGTGACAGGATGGCAAAATCTTCCCTTTGCCGGGTTCAACGGACCAGTCAACACCATCACTAAGAACAGCGCCGGAAACATTGTCTTTGGCGGTGAATTCAGTGGCTTGGGCAACGCCTCTCTTCCATCTACGCCAGACGCCCAGGTTGTCAATATTGGAGGGGGAACAATTTCAACTTCAGTAACTACGGGAACCACAGGTCAGCCCGAGGACATTGTCTGCAGTACACCTGAGAACAACACCAACTGGTTACTGCCGGACAACACCGCCGGCTGGTGGGAAGGGACCTATGGCTTCGGCTTCATTCCGACCAAGCTTCGTCTATACAACACGAACGTTAATGGCCATGGCACCAAGACCTGGCACTTCGAGCGTCTGAACGATGGTGGCATTCTCAACATGAGCTACGTCGATCCTACGACCGGCAGAAACATAACGTGTCAATCGGAATGCCATCTCCCGGAGAACAACAGCACTGCTCAAGACTTCCACTTCGTCAATAGTGTTGGAGTAAGCGGGTTTCGCATCTGGATCACAGAATGGTACGGCGCTGGTGGTGGTCTGAGTGGCATCGAACTATTCCAGGACGACATTTACAGCTACGCCGTCGACACGTTCAATGAACCTCGCTGTGACGGTCTCAGCGTCGGCTCCAGCTCCGCCATCTCGCCCAACGATGGCACCTGGGTGCAGGTCTCGAACAAAGGTCTGACCGCATCGGACTTCTTGTCGGCAACGCTGAGCACTACCGACAAGATCCAGTCGAGCACCAACGTCGTCTTCCGACCCAATATTCAGCAGTCCGGCAACTACTCAGTCACCGTCTACACGCCTGGCTGCGTGCAGGATGGCACTTGCAGTACACGAGGCCAAGTCAACATGACTGGGTCCATGACGAGCGGGGGCGCACCCGTCACCACAACACTGTTCCAGACCAACAACTACGACAAGTTCGACCAGATCTACTACGGCTATATCGACACCGACGATGGCGCTTTCGCTCCCTCAGTGACCCTCTTCCCCGCCCTCGGCCAGGCTGCTCCCTTGACTGTCGTTGCATCTAGAGTGCGATTCGAACTGATCTCTACGACGGATGGCGGCCTGAATGGTCTGTACGAATACAACTCAACGGCGGGGTCCACCGACACTGACATCTCAAAGTCAGCCATTGACACCGCTGGCCACGACCTCGGCACTGGAGCACGCATCAATGCCGTTGTTCAAGGTGACAAAGCACTCTACGTCGCTGGTAGCTTCTCGAGTAATGCTGTAGCAAACATCATGTCCGTCGCCGACAAAACGAGTGCACTGCCTGGTCGCGGGATGAATGGAGAAGTCTTGGGCTTGCATTTGAATGGGACCAGCCTTTTCGCTGTTGGGACATTCGATAACACTGCCGATAAGACAGCAACCGGCCTCAACAATGTAGCCGTCTATTCGACAGACGACAGCCAGTGGTCAGCTCTTGGTGCTGGGGTCAATGCCTCCGTCTTTGACATCGTGCCTCTGGCAATCAACATCACTGACAATGATCAGCGAGACTGCTGGGCTCTTAGCGGCAACTTCACCTCTGTCAATGCATTTGATGGCAATGAAGCGTTCGACGTCGAAGGCTTTGCGATCTGGGTGCCAAGTCAATCCAACTGGCTGCACAACATCGCCAATGCGAGTGTTGCCCTCAATGGCTACCTGAGCACATACACAGAGATCCCAAACATGGGTTCCTTGTATGCAGGCACAGTAAGATCACAAGGTCTTGACTACGCTGATGCGATCCAACTCGTCGGCTCTGGAAATCCTTCGATCGAGACACTTGGGATTCGCCTGCAGCAGAGCTCTCAATCGTCTACCAGCAACTCTTCCTCGATGCACAAGCGTGCCTTGGCAGATCAGAGCTCTGGCCAGAACTACACCGGAGTCTACAACGGCATCTTCTACCACGAGAACAACCTCAATGTGACAGTTCTCGGTGGCAACTTCGCGGCCACTTCCAGCAACGGCTCTACCATCGAGAACCTAGTCTTTATCAACAACACCGACTCGACACAGCGTGTCAGCGGCGTGCCAGGCCTTGTCTCGGACTCCATAATCGTATCCATGGACACATATGGCACACTTGTCTTCGCAGGAGGTGCTATCAACGGCACAGTCAACGGAAATGACGCGACAGGTCTCGTCGTCTATGACTTGTCCAGTGATCGATTCGCTTCTCCACATCCTCCTGCCCTTGGAGGCGACAACGTTGTGGTGAATGCAGTAGCTACGCAGCCCGACAGCAGCGTGGTCTATGTTGGCGGTAGCTTTGACAGAGCTGGATCACTTCAATGCAGAACACTGTGTTCTTATGATGCAGGCATTATGCAATGGCAGAACGTGGCGTCTGGCCTCTCGGGAACCATCAACACTATGGTTTGGGCATCGAACACCGAACTCATCATCGCAGGAAACCTGACGCTCAATGGCAACAAGACCACCATGGCCACGTACGACTCGAAGAAGCAGACACTTGAAGAATACTCTGGTGCGTCGGCACTGCCAGGACCAATCGTCGCTTTGTCTGCCGTCAGCGATAAGTACGATGAGTTCTGGGTCTCTGGCGTGGCTACTGGCAACAAGTCCGTGTACCTTGCAAAGTATGCGGACAACACCTGGACAGGCGCAAGTGGCCTCGGTGGCTCGACTACGATTCGGAAATTGCAGATCATGCCTCTCACATCCAACCATGGTAGTGCAGCACTCATGGCTCAGGATCAATCCCTGATGATCCTGGGCGATGTCAACATCCCAGGTCAAGGCAACGCAAGCGCGGTGCTCTTCAATGGCACGACATACGAGCCTTACATCCTGACGAACATGCAGGACGGCACGCAAGGGAGTCTTTCGGCGATCTTCGTCAGCAATCCTCAAGCCTTCATGAACCAGGACGGACACCATCTTGCCCTCGGTCTTGTGGTCTTGATTGGTCTCGCGATCTCCCTTGCGCTCATCTTCCTCATGGTCGTGGTGGGCATCCTGCTTGAGCGACGAAGAAGACGCAAGGAAGGCTATGTCCCGATGACGGTCGACAAGAGCAGCAACATCGCTCGACTACCGCCGGAGACACTTTTCCAGAACCTGGAAGGAAAGCCTAGTCAACCGAAGCTATAGCAGGACTCGTCCTGAGACGTGAAAGTTCCGCGCTGTTCTCCAGGTTGGGATCGCGTCACGCCCGTTCACGAATCTCAATTGATGACGATTTGCTGCATTTTCTGCCACACCAGCCACGGTGACTCTACTATGTCACATCTTCTTGCCAGATGATTGACCAAATGAATGGGGAATACTGGACTGGTGACGCATGTTTGAGTGCATTGCGTGCATGCATGATACCCTTCGACTGTTTTCTAATAGCACAGCAGTGCTGCTTTTGAGTCTTCGTCAGTGTTTCTGATGGCACACACGCAGCAGAACCTCGAAACAAGGCAATGGATGCCTCAGACCACGGTCTCGCCACACCACGTGAAAGCAGAAGCTGGAGTAGCTGGCCGCCTACCTCGGAAGCTTTTTCTCTCTCTCTCTCTTTGTTTAGTTAATGGGCAGCCGCTAATGTATACCGAGTGTGTGTGGTGCGCTTGTCTGTTGTTTTGCGAGGCTCTCCGTTGGAGAGAGGCTTATGGGAACATTGACGGCCGCGGAGAGTAGATCAGACTAGATAGTAGTACAATGGAAGGAACGACAACAACCCCATCGTTAGTACTACTGTGGCTCCGTGCCAATGTGCCTTCATATGCAGGTACAGCTTGGGTGACGGATCGCCGACATCGCTCATGCGGGAGGACTGGGTGAGGCAGCTTGCAGCAAGCTTGGGCTTTTCAAGAAATTTTTCCACGACGCATCCACAACGATAAGCGCTCAGACCGAGGGTTTGCAGTGAGTACATAGCAGGGCTCAAGTGCTCTCACCACTGTCGTTGTCGGCATCGATCGAACGGTCCACGATCGAGTCGGGCGGTCAGTCATTATCTTCGCTAATGGGCGCAGCTTGAAACTAGCTCCCTGATTGGCCAAGATAAACAGCAAGGTTGAACTGAATTGACTCCTCGTCGTCGAAATTATTCCAGGGTAGACTCATCCTTCCGACACCACATTGCAGTAGCAGCAGCACCACCACCACCAGCAGCAGCACCAGCAGCAGCACCAGCAGTCCGCGCGGAGTCCTGACCCTCCTGCAGACGCCGCTGTGGTGATAGCGGCTTGCAGTGAAGAAGTCGACACCGGCCAATGGCTCTCAGCGGGAAGCTCGCGAGGGAGCTCTTCCACACGGCAAAGCACACGGCTCAGTCGGCACCGCGAATCGCCAGACGGACGTTCGTCTCGCAGCAGCAGAACGCTCCACGTTGCCTGCAGTATGAGGAGACGTGCCCGCCGGTGCAGAGACAGCGACAGCGACAGCAGCTGCGCCACTTCTCACGCTCCACGAAACGGCCAGCCAGCCAGGCAGAGGTCGCACCCAACGCGAAGGCTTACCTTGAGTCCGGCGCGATTGCTGGCGGCCAGAATCTCGTCGATGTCAACAAAGTCCTCGTCATCGGATCTGGCGGTCTGTCCATCGGTCAGGCCGGTGAGTTCGACTATTCTGGCTCCCAGGCACTGAAGGCTCTCAAGGAGGCTGGCATCCAGTCCGTCCTGATCAATCCCAACATCGCCACTATCCAAACCGCCCACGTCCTCGCCGATGAGGTCTACTACCTCCCCGTCACTCCCGAATACGTGACCTACGTGATCGAAAAAGAGAGGCCTGATGGCATCTTCCTGTCCTTCGGTGGTCAGACTGCCCTCAACTTGGGTGTGCAGATGAACAAGATGGGCATCTTCGACCGCTACAACGTTAAGGTCCTGGGCACCAGCATCAAGACTCTGGAGACCTCTGAGGACAGAGACTTGTTCGCCAAGGCGTTGAAAGAGATCGACATTCCCATCGCTGAGAGCATCGCTGTCTCCACGGTCGATGAGGCTCTGGACGCTGCGGACAAGGTCGGATACCCCATCATCGTTCGTGCGGCCTACGCCCTCGGTGGTCTCGGATCTGGTTTCGCCGACAATGCTGAAGAGCTTCGCAACATGGCTGCCCGATCGCTCACCTTGTCACCGCAAATCCTGGTTGAAAAGTCGCTCAAGGGCTGGAAAGAGGCCGAGTACGAAGTCGTACGTGACGCCTCGGACAATTGCATTACTGTGTGCAACATGGAGAACTTCGACCCGCTTGGCGTGCATACTGGTGACAGCATTGTCGTCTCGCCTTCGCAAACGCTATCTGATGAGGAATACCACATGCTCCGAACCGCCGCTATCAAGATCGTCCGCCATCTTGGTGTCGTGGGAGAGTGCA
>KZ108367.1:0-67818 GCA_002116355.1 Dothistroma pini CBS 116487 | reverse complement strand
CCCCCCTTTTTCCCCTCTTCCCCTCTTCTACACTCACTTTATTTTTACCTCCAGGGCGGCGAACGATCCGTCCTCTCGGGCGACGGCCGATGCGAAACCCACCTGACCGAAACCCCCCGTGACGCCGTCATCAACGAGCGTAACTACAACGTCGTGTCCGAATATGAATACGGCTCCCGCGCCGGCTTCTGGCGTCTCTTCCGTCTCTTCAATAGATATAAGATGCACTTCACTCTCTACGCCGTAGCGCAAGCCGTCGAACAAGTCCCCGAAGTCGTGACTCGTTGCGTAGAAGAGGGCCATGATATTGCTTCTCACGCGTACAGATGGTTGGATTATCATTCTTTTGGATTTGAGCAGGAGAGGGAGTATATCAAGAAGGCGATTACTACATTGAAAATTTTGACGAGGTATGCGCCAAAGGGATGGTACCATGGACGAGGGAGTCCACAGAGCAGAACTCTCGTCCCACAAGTCTACGGTGAAATGGGCGAAGAACTAGTCTGGATGAGCGACACCTACGCCGACGACGTCCCCTACTGGAGTGACCGCGCCGACGAAGTCTCATCCCCCACGCCCAAAGGCCTCCTAATGGTGCCCCACTCCTACGACTGCAATGACTTAAAATTTCACGTCGCGGGTAGCGGATTCCGGGATCGAATGGGTTTTACACGCATTTGAAGAATGCGTTTGATACGCTTTATGAAGAGCGACAGGATGGAACACCGAAGATGATGACGGTAGGGTTGCATTGTAGGATCATTGGGAGGCTGGGGAGGTTTAAGGCGTTGAAGGACTTTGTGGATTATGTCAGTACCAAGAATGGAGTGTGGGTGTCGACGAGGACGGATATTGCGAAGGCGTTTGCGGAGCAGTTTCGGTATCGGAGGGGAGAGTTGGCGAAGGGAAGAGAGGAATTGCAAGGTTAGAAGATAGAAGTGAGTGTAGATAGATAAGTTTCTGTAAACTACTTGATCCATGCTTTACTGATCGCTTTCGAGACTTCCAGCAGTGCTTGGTCTTTGTAACGTGCAGCTGTTAGACTAAGTCCGATAGGCATTCCGTGCACACCCTCGAAAGCAGGGATGTTGATCACTGGTACGTGTAATGCTGTCCACAGGGCGTTGAAGATTGCGCTTCCTGTACTTTTGAGGCCTTCTGGTGCCTCGTCCGGTACCGAGGGCACGACGACAGCGTCGTACCTATCAGCGATCGCATCCCACTTCGGCCGCAGGGCGGCAATGCCGTCGAAGGCCTCGAGAAAGTCTCTTCGTCTATAGCCATGCACTTCTTCGACGTGTCCTTGGAGGAAGTCGCTGAGCTTGTCTTTGGCGATCTGATATTCTGGCCGAAAGTAGACACGGCCTTCGGTGTACAACACGCAGGTGTGCCAGTCAGGTAGTCTGGCGAACTCAATGGGGAAGTCTATGTCTTCGATGTGTGCACCCGCATCCTGCAGCAGCTGTTTGCCAGTTTGAAATGCCTTTCGTGTACCAGCGCCAGCGTGGTCCCAGACCATTGTCTTCAGGAAGGCCACCCGAAGTCCTCGCACGTCCGAGATCGGTCGAGGTATCTCATCATCCTTCAGACCAAATACATCGGCACAAAGTTCAAGATCCTCAAGCGACCGACCGTAGAAACCCAGTGTGTCAAGGTCAAGGCTATAGATCTTCTGTCCTTCGCGCGAAATCGCATTCCAGGTCGGCTTCATACCATAGATCCCGTTGAAGCTAGCAGGTCGGATGATCGAGCCACCAGTCTGAGTGCCTAACGAGAGCGTGGCTTGGAAATCAGCGACAGCAGCTCCTGATCCTGAAGAAGACCCTCCCGGCGTGCGACCTGGGTCATGAGGATTCGTTGTGTTGGTTCCTGCTATGCTTGCAGCGAACTCTGTCGTCGTTGTTTTGCCCACGATCAAGGCGCCAGCACAGCGTAGCATCTTGACGCTGGCTGCGTCCAATTCTGGCTGATCATTCACGTAGATGGGTGAACCGAGTTGCGTTGGCATGCCTGGACCGTTCAGTCTCTCTTTGCAAACGATGCCAACAATATCAATGCACTACCCTTTGTGTAGATCACATCCTTAATCCCAACACCAATACCATGCAACCGTCCTCGTTGGTCTTTAGGCACTTTATCCAGTGCTCGGGCTTGTTCCAAGACATGCTCTGGATTGAGGTGTGCCCATGCTTTGACGACAGCATCGCGTGCTTCAATCTGCTTCAGCAAAGACTTGGCATAGTCCTCTACTGTCAGCTCATCGTTGCTGAATGCTTTCACTAGCTCCGTCGCTGTCAGCCGACATGGATCGCCCGACATGGTGGGTAGATGGGGTACTGGTGGCTCAGCGTTGCGACACTGCTTTGGACGATCTCACCAAGATTCGACTTCCCTCCTGAGTTTCAACGGTGACAGAACAACACGCACTGGGCTTGTTATGGCCACAAGAAATGCCATACACATGCCTGATAGAAAGCATCCGTCATCGGCCGACAGATAGGCCGTGTTGGCCGTGATCAGCCTCGAGGAAAGCCCGCTGGGCGGCGAGCTTCGCTGCTGTGCATGTCGGTCGCTTTACACACTGACACGATGCTTCACAACGGCATTGAGTATCAAGCGGGTCCCAGATGTTGTGGAAGGCGGTCCTGTCCCGAAGTGGAAGTCCGCCTGGGGGTTGGAACGGCGGACCATTCGATGCGACCGTGTCACGTCGTTCACTCCGAGGCTTGAGCAATTCTCCTTGAACCTGACGTGAGAACACCAGTGTGTGTACCTAATAGCCACCCTGGCAGTGGCAGGCAGGCGCTGTTGTATTTGTTCGATGCATGGCATCCAGATCGCCGCGTGCCAAAGGATCCAGCACCGAGTACATACCTACATACCTCTCGAAGCCTTTGAACCTCCGTCTCCTCGAACGACAAGTCAATTGCAGCAAGCGCGGCAACGGCATCGGACAAATACGCGTGATCGAGTATCATGCATATTCCGAAGAACGGATATGTGCCGGACAAGAGAAGACAAGCTCGTACAGGACCAGGCATACTTGATATCTCGCTCGCATCAGCCATGATCGTGAAACCGCTGTCTACAACGTGCGCGCAGCACCTCCAGCTCAACAGCAGTTGCTGAGACATCGCCACGTGGTGTTCGAGTATGGCTGATGCCCTTCTCTGGAGCTAATGGTCCACGAAGCCCTCCGCTGAGCTTAAAAGGGAGTTTGATGCCTACATCAGTCGCAGATGCGTCGCCAACCCTTCGCCCACTACCGATCAAGCGCAGTCTAGCCTCAACGATTCGAGCAACAAAGGCCTGGCAGTTCGCAAGGCTCCGGTACCTGTCCAGAAGCAGCAGTTCCGCCCCACCCTACTCGAGCAGCTCATCCGATCACTACTTTCGCATGCTTCAATTCGCCGTCGCCTACATCATCATGCTGCTCGGCATGTACTACAATGGTTACATTATCATCTGGATCTTGATCGGCACGTGTCTGGGCTCATTCGTCGTCTTCAACTGGACAACTATCGGTCTTGGGTAAGGTATCATACGTACTGGTACGTACTGATGACCATGCTACAGCGGCTCAGAGCTCGAGATGACCTTCTGTTGTGGTTGGGAAAGACACGAAAGAGCACTTGCAACGTTGCGGCGTCGAGCGCTGGCAGAAAAGTTGCCCAGTTGTCAGAATTGTGGGTATGCAGCGCGCATCATGCTTGCGGCGATATCGCAATGCTAGCACAACTCATCTTGCCTATCCACATGCACCTCTTTCGCTTCACTCAGCAATGCAGGACATCCACAGTCCGGGCTCACGGCTGAATGCAGTATCGGTGCCTCTCGAAGCGCCTTCCTGTCTCGTCGAGGGCATCCTATTACTTATATTGCGTCTTCGAGCTTCGGTATGCTATCTCTTGCCTCGCTCTCGCTTGAATCTCAGGACGAATGATATGCTAGCACTCTGGTCTCCGCTTGAAAGTTGGGGATGACGATGGCACTCCGACGTGCACTGACGACGTACAATCGGCCTGCTTGAAGTCATTGGTGTTCTTTGTGCTGTTAGCGACATTCTACGCCATGAGTAAGCATCGTCGGCACGCTTTCATGTCGGCCGGGAAGTGTTGATCGGTCGATCAGCTTTCGACACTTTTATTCACAACACTGCAAAATGCCGTCTATGACCTGGGTATGACTTATTGTACATCCGCTCCTGCTGTATCCGAGCGGCAACACCCTCTGACCCAGAAGCTTCGATTCTCATTCCGCAATGAGCTTAGGGCGGAGGATGTGGACCCTGCTTGTGCGCTTTGCAGCAATTGGGTTGGTAATCCGGGGATCACAACATTGCACCTCATAGAGCTCTGCCTGACGCAATCAAGCGCTACGGCAACATATATCTAGGCTTGTCCGTCCCGGAAGAGAGAGAGAGGATCAAACAACATCGCCTTCGAGCTCTTGCATCATTTCAAAGTCACAATCACAGACCCTGCTCTCGAAAACAAAGCTTAACCCATCATGTCTAATCAAGCTGCGTGGCTCGACGGGAAGGACCAAAAGCTCAGAGTTAGTGATGGGAATGAATTTCATGTATCCAGCATGTACTAATCATGTAAGTAGGTCGACAAAGCCGACTTCCCAAAGCCAGATCCAGAGCAGCTCGTAGTCAAGAATCACGCAATCGCAATCAACCCCGTGGACTGGAAAATCCAAGACTACGGCGTTTTCATCCAGTCATGGCCAACAGTCCTCGGTACAGACGTCGCCGGTGAAGTCGTTGAAGTCGGCAGCAACGTCACAAAGTTCAAGAAGGGCGATCGTGTTCTTGCGTACGTGAAGGCCCCTCCAGCTCCCCCACCGAACCACCTTCTAACACCACCGCCACCAGCCACGTCATCTCCTTAGCGACTAGCCGTCCCCAAGACGGCGGCTTCCAACTCTACACCTCCGCCGGCTCCAACTTCACCTCCACCATTCCCTCCTCCCTCTCCTATAAAGAAGCCGCCGTCCTCCCCCTCGCAATCAACACCGCCGCCCACGGCCTCTACGACAAGCGCGAGAAGGGTTTCCTCGGCCTCGACTATCCCTCCCTCACCCCAAAACCCTCCAACAAAACAATTCTGATCTGGGGCGGTTCTTCCTCAGTCGGCGCCGTCGCCATCCAACTCGCCGTCGCCTCCGGCGCTAAAGTGGTGGCAGTAGCCAGCAAACGTAACCACTCCTTCGTCACTTCCTTGGGCGCCAGCGAAGCTTTGGATTACAATGACCCTTCCATCGTCGAAGACGCCGTGAAAGCAATCCGGAGCGTTGGTGGGGATTTCCAGGGAATCTATGATGCCATTGCCACGGAGGATTCGTACAAGTACGTCGTCCCCATTGCCGAGAAGTTGAAAGGTACCATTGCGACGACGTTGCCGCCGCCGGAGAAGTTGCCGGAGGGAGTGAAAGCCGGGGGTGTTTTCGCTATCACGCCAGATGTTGTGAGCCCGTTGTGGGAGAATTTTGTGGGACCGGCGCTGGAGCAGGGCAAGTTGAAGGCCGTGCCTGAGCCGTTTGTGGTGGGCAAGGGTTTGGAGTTTGTGCAGAAAGGTCTGGATACGAACAAGGCTGGCGTGAGTGCGAAGAAGGTTGTTGTGGAGTTGTAGATGTTTGAGCCTTTCTTGAAGGCGTGTTAATGAGATGAACTCTTGGCACGGGCGCAGAGAGTCGCGAAGCGTACTCAAAGGACAGGATTCATTATGGCTGAAGTAGGGATCATAGAGTTTGCAAAGACGATAACATGCCTTTGTGTCTCGATATGCCTACGACTACCACTACCGATACGTCAGCCACAATTTGCGATCCGCTACTCCATGAGCTCTGCCACTCGCGCAGTGCCTCGTCCTGTACTGCAAGAACGCCCGCCATGCCCGAGCACCTTCTTACAATACAACCATAAGTTCGTGCCTCCGGAGCTTCTCGTCTTCCACAACAGGGTAGTACGGCACCATGGCATCTGCGCTCTGTACGTACGCATCGTTGTACAACCGCCAGTACGGTGTTCGCACTTTCCTCGCAGGGTGGAAGAGACCCGCCCAGACGTAGTTGAGAACCGCTCCGGTTCCGACAGCCAGTCTGATAGCGTCGATGGCCTCGATAACTCTGTCGATGACGTGTGGCGAAGTCTCGAAGAGGTTCGGATAGAGCAGATTGAGGAGATGCAGCATGGCATCTTCACAGCCCAGACCGACCACGCCCAGTGCGACATGCTTGACTACGGCGGCGGCGGTCTGTCGATGGACTTGGTCGCGATCGATCAAGGCGTCCTCGAGAAGTGGTGTGACGGCGTAGACGTAATCCTTGGCCATCTCGCCGATGTACTCGAAGAGGAAGGACAGAGACTTGAGCACACCGTTCTGTACGTTCAGCTCAGGCACGCGGTACTCATTCATGAGCGCCGGCAGAACCGTGAATGGCGCACAAGTCTCTGCAACGATACCAATGGCAACAGCAGTACAGACACGCGACTGACGTTCTTGCACACGCAAGTTGTTAAGAAGCGTTGCCAGAACGTCCTGTGGTCCGATGGCTTTTGCGATGAAGCCGAATGTGTTGTTCGCCGCGCGTCGGATACCCTTCTTGTGAGCCTTGAGCATGTCGAGCAACTCGAAGCAAATTCGCATCCACTCTCGTGCGTTGACAGATTCTGGACCCCGGTCGGCAATACGTCCGACCAGGTCGATGGTGTTCTCCTGTACCTTCTCGTGTCTGTTTCGCAGTATAGGTGTCAGACGCGGTAGGAGGTCCTTGATGGGTGGCTGCATGCTGCTGATACCGACGACGGTGACGATGCTCTTCATGGCGCCCAGGATACTACCCAAGACCTCTGGATACTCTTCACCAAGGTATTCGTAGAGCACACTTCCCAGCTTACCAAGAAGTGCATCTTCGTCGCATTGCTTCATGACGATAGCGATGCGGGTAATGAGATCTGCTGCCTGCTGTCGGACTGTCGCAGACTTGTTGTTGAGCCGCCACAGGATAGTCGACACGATCTGCGGTAGGTATGGCTTGCATCGTGTGCCCAATGCTGTCACGACCGTGCCGAAGCCGTTGAGTAACACAATGTCTTCCACGCTCTGTTCTTGGAAAGAGTGCAAGATACCATCGACTAAGCGTTCTTCGAGACGTTCATTGATGTCAGCTGCGCCCAGAGCAGAGATGACCTTCTCGATTGTCTCCACGGTCATCTTCCTGTAGGCCTCGCTTTCATCTTTGAGGTTGCCGACGATTCGCTCGACAATCTCGCCAACGCCAACTTTGTTGCCAAGGTCGACAGTTGTCTCAACGACTTGTTTGTAGTTTCGCTTATCGAGAGCCATGCGTCGAACCCAGAAACTCTTAAAGAAGTCGTTGAGCACAGTCTCCTTCAGATACGCTGCCGTCACACCCTGACCGCCAGCACACTGGCTGACGACCTTGAGCACGACCTTCTTCATTTCTTCATCCGGACTCTGGAATTCTCGTAGCAGAATCTCCATGATCTGTGCTGTATAGTAGTTGCCGTACTCTTCGTCCATAAGTGGGATGATGTAACCGACGGCCTTCAAGAATCCAGCCAGACCTTTACCACGCTGCTTGCGTGCACCAGTCCACAGTGGATTCAGGATGTCGTCGAAGCTCTCAATACCGAATGGGTTAGATGCTTCAGCAAGAGCGGCCAATGCCAGCGCGGTGACTGTCCTGACCTTCGCCTGTTCGTCGTTGAGGTTCTCACCTATGCAGTCCACGAGACCCTTGAGATGTGGGAGCACCGCACAACCCATGAGAATCGGGATCTGCTGCACGATTTTGACACCGGTGTGTCTTGCTTGCCATGACTTCTTACTCTTGCAGACGGCCTTCAAGAACGGAAGTAGAGTAGGGATGCCTAGTGCTGATGCAACCACGGCGAAGGCACGAGCGGTCGTGTTTCGCACATACTCGTCGACATGGTCAATATCGGGTCGCATTGTGCTGATCATGTGTGCGAGACCAGCGGCTTTAGCAAGGTTGGAAATAATTTCGCGACCTTCAACACGAGCATAGTAGTCTTGGTCGATGAGAAGAGGCTCGATGACGACCAAGATCTTGTGGGTATAAGGGCGAACCAGGTCATCAAGTTTGTACAACACACGGTCGATGACCTTGACCAGCAAATGGCGTTCCTGATCTTCAAGGGATTTCTCCATGAGGAGTGGCAGGATCTGGTCGAATAGAGCTCCAGCGCCGAAGTTGCGAGCATTGTCTGTGAGCTGACGGAGAGCAGTCTTTCTCATCGGTGGGGTACCGTTCTTGACCTTGAGGAGTAATCGCATGATCTTTCGCTGTTTGAGCTCGTCTACGCTGAGATCGTTCTCGTCCGCGCCGTCGACCAGCTTGCCGAAGTATGCCATATCTTCCGCCTTGAAGAACTGGAGATCGCCAACTCCAGGAATGTCAGATGGTAGCTGCTTACCCATCGACCGTGCATCTACAGGCTCTTGCATCATGAACCCTCCAGTATTGACTGGCGTGGCTGAAGGTGCAAGTCGCCGTGCTGGAGCTCGAAGTGGCTCGTATCCTGGCGGTGGGTCCAAGATCTTGTAGCCCTCGCTGGGAAGCATTTCGTCCAGCTCCTCGTCCGACAGCGCTGCGTTTCGGCCAGAGATGTCCGTACCGAAGCCTGCCATGGGCTGGGCAGGCGCAGCATTCGATTGAACTTGTGTTGTCTGTTCGCCTGCTGATACCAGATCCCACTTCGACTTCTTCTTTGCTGGCGCGGCCTCCCCATCTGGTGCTCGCGTCGAATCCCACCGAGACTTCTTGGTAGCCGCCTCTCCGTTCGTCGCATGACCATTGACTCCATTCGTCTCGCTATGACCGTTCGTCTCAGCGGCGTCTCCTGTGCTGGTGTCCCATCGTCGCTTCCTCATACGCTTTGGTTTCTCTTCGCCGTTCGTCTCCTCCTGCTTCGGTGCTTCTGGTGTAGGCTCTTTGAGCGTCACGTGGTGCTCGACAACATCCATGTCGTCATCGTCGCCGCCATTTGCCAGCTGCTCCTTCTGCTTTCCCTCTATGAGCTTCTGTACGCGCTCCTCTTCTCGCTCCAGCTCTCGTTGCTGCATAACCTCCCGGTACGTCTTCTCTCCATCGCCTTCGAGACCCCGCTTGAATCGCTGCTTCTGATAGTCCGTCTCTCGGCTAGCAATCTGTGCCTGCTTCTCCCTGCTCTGCAAGATGTCGTCCTCAGCCGTGTCGCCCGTCGCCCACTCTCCGATCTGCGCCGCCGTTGCAGTGTACTGACCTACCAAGCGACCATCGTTGTCGCCATCATCCATGTCCTCATCCTCGTCCACGGCGATGGAAGTGTTGTAACCGGCGAACTTGTCGCCAGCCTCGTTGCCGTACAGGTCCTTGTCGAAGTTTTCGGAGAGAGAGTGGCCCTTGTTGGTGTTAGTGCGTTGGCTGGAGGAGTCGTTGAAGCCCTGCTTTCCTGCATTGCGCTCTGCCTGCGCCGCCCGCACTTTCTCAAAGTCCGCTGCGATAATCATATCAGTTCTCGCCCTGTCAGGTTCTTCTGCGAAAGTCTTACCGTCAGACATGGCGGCGGTATTGGGAGAGATGCTGGATTGAGGTCAATGTCCTTCTGAGTGGTGGCGAACGATCATATGGGCTACCTTCACGATGGCCGGGTCGCTGCGCAAGTCGTTGTCGAGACGTTGTGCAGTGGGAGCGCAGAGAAGTGAGTCCTGCTAAAGTGTAACGACTCGTGCAAGGATCAAGGTTAGGCCAAAGTTGGTACGGTCACGTGCATGCAGATTTTGATATCGTGCTTCATGTTTCTCTTCGTTGACTTCGACATTAACTGCGCCTTCCATATCACCGACAGATGCCCAGGAATGAGGCGAAAGTCTCGTGTTATATATCACAGCCCGAGCAACTGTTTCATCGCGTCGCACCAGCCGCTCTCAGTAGCTGACTCACTTCCACCTGATCTCTAGCCACCGCGATCTCCAGCGCAGTCTGGTGCTTGTTACCTGAAGGCATGTTCACATCCGCGCCAGCATCGAGCAACAATGCCACAATATCTACATGCCCAGCTTTAGCAGCCGCCGCCAGCGCTGTGGAGCCAATGTAGTGACTACCGGGAGCATTCACATCTGCTCCCAGGGCCAGCAATCTTCGCACGATGTTAACATTCCCGCTTGATGCCGCTGCTTGCAAAGCAGTGCATCCCTTATTCTTCGACGCTGGAGTACTAATGTCCGCTCCTTGCGCCAGAAGCGAACCCACCACTTCCTCATGACCACACTCTGCCGCGCCTTGCAGTGGCGAACGACCATAACTTTGCGCAACTGGAGCATTGACTCGTGCTCCTCGATCAAGCAGCTCCTGAACAATGGCCACATTGCCGCCTTCAGCAGCCGCTTGCAATGGTGTGCGGCCCATATACCGATGGGCTGGGAGGTCAACGTTCGCACCAGCTTGCAGCAAGCAGTCAACGACATCTGCATGGCATGCGCCAGCTGCAAGTGCGAGCGCTGCACGGCCGCCGTTACTGCCACCAGGAGCATCGACCTGGGCACCAGCTCGGAGCAGCAACTCAACGATTAGCAGACGACCTCCCACTGCTGCTGCTTGAAGGGCAGTTCTGCCGTAGAAGCCACTTGGTCCTTCGTTGGGGTCGTTGCCCTGTGCTAATAGTCGTGCGACTTCCTCCGAGTCGCCTTTCGAGCAAGCGAGCTGTAATGTTGTCCAGGTCTCTTCATCATCGTCCAAGTTTTCCATGCTGCCGAAGCCGAGCGTTGCTCGAAGGTTGTCCGTCATGGCGATAAAAAAAACTTGTTGCCGCATGTACTACGACTTGCACAGTTGTCTAAGTGGAGCAGATTCCGGGCGAGTGGTAGATGTTTGCGATTCTGTGGCGTGTGCTGGCACACAAGTCACTTGTATGTATTAATATCCAGGTCGAAGAAGGTAGCCTGCTCAGTCGTACTGCGACAACGACCCTTGAAGATAATCACGCGCTCTGGATTCTGCAGAGCAACGACCTGATGTATTCAAGGACTTAGGGCACGAGTGGAACGTGACCTGAGCATCGTTCGTCCAGACAAGGCACATGACGAATAGTCGCTTGGAGCTGGCAGATTTTATGCAGGTACACTCAAGCTAATGGTATCGATCGCCAAGCCAGCGTACATTGCGTTACTACATTGGTCTGGACATGTCGTGAACAACGCTAAAGCTGGTGAGCGATGCTCTGCAGACCATGAGCGTAGGCATTGAACGCTCCTCCTCACCACAGCCACAACGCCTCCCATATGTCGTCTTGTACAACTCAATACTTTCGCCACGAACGCTAAGAGACTTGGATGACTACACAAAAGAGCCCACTAGATAGATCCAGGTGGGAGTGATCGCGCTGATAATACCTGGCCCGAAAAATCCACGGGCACAATAGGAAGGACTATTTGCCTGCCATCAGGTGCAATATGTGTTGGACTGGCTCCGGTACTGTCGCTTATCCTTAATAGGGTCGAGAATTGCTCGATGAGAAAGATGTCTGTCGAGACATGCCGATGCCAGAGTCAACTTTATGGTCCGCGCGCATATGTCGGGACATATTGTCTAGGCGCGTGAAGGTTCTGGTGCATGCAGGGTATCTGCAGTGAACCGTCTTCCGATCCGCAACAGGGAAGTGCGTCAATTCGTGCCGGCGGTAGTCTTTTGGATCGTGGAACTTTTGGTCGCAATAAGGGCATGGGTATGTTCGTTGATCTTTCGCCTTGTGGACTCGGTCCTCGTGGCGTCTGTGGAGATGGTTAGTAAGCTTTCTTTGAGCAGATGATGGGTATCTGAGACTCACCTCAAGCCGGCTGCATCCGGGAATGTGATTCCGCAGTCCACAAATCTGCAGACGAACGAAAAAGTCTCATTGCACACACGGAGCGCGTTGGCCCTTCGCCTTTCACTTCTTTGCGAGTTTGTGGATCGGATTGAAGGGCTCCCTTGCAATATGAAGGCGGAGTTGTAATCTTCATCGGGCGGGATTCCTAAACGCAATCGACCCACGCCAGCACCAGTGTCTTGCATCAACGATCTTGGCCCTTGAGGAGCCATGCTGTCCCGAGTCTGAATGTGCACCGAGTTTTCCTCTGACAGTCGTGCCAGAGCGTGGGCAAAGGAGGATCGACGAGTCGAGCGACGTTGAGATTGGCTTTGTGGTCGCGGAGAGCGTGCTGGACGCCAGTGAAACTCTTGCTCCTCAGTTTGTGTTGGCAGACTTGCCTGTGCCCCTTGCGAAGTGGTGCCGGGAGAGTATGCTTGCTGTTGTGTCCGTGTGCTGGTTCTGGGGTGCACATAGTATGGGGTGAAGTTTAGGTTGCGGTATCGTAGAGCTTGCGCATAAGTGGCTTCTAGTGGACTCAGCAGCCCTGGATTGCGTGTGAAGGTTGTCGCTTGGTTCGACGAGGTCGAAGTCTGCCCAAGCGAGTGAGACTCTGTTGCTGGTGTCTTCGATATCGCTTGTCCCTTCCACGACGACGTCGTTTCCCCTTGGGCCGAGTCATACGCCCAGCTTTGTGAGAGTCCCTGCGGATAGCACTGCTCTTGTGAACCAGTTCGAGGCGGAACGATGTTGGGAAGGTTTATTGCTTGCGCGGCTTGGTGACAATAGAGGCATAGGTCGGGAGAGGAATATGGGTTCGGGCAACCAGACCAATGCAAAGCCGGGCGCTGTGTATGGTCAGTCTCGCGCATCGATACGGTAAGAAGGTCATGCTTACATGTTGTAGTTCATAGTCCAACTGTTGTTCCTGCTGTTGTTGTTGATCATGATCTGGTTGTTGGTCAAGATGGGAACCGATGCCACTGAACGACGACATCGTGTTGCGTTGGTGTGGTGGCCTTCCAGATCAGTGGATACGCTCGTAGATCTTATAACAGCAGAGTGCCGCCCTCTGATGAACAGGCGGAGAGGTACGCTGCGGGTGCAGGCACTGGAGGTGCTGGCGGCCGACCCAGTGCCCTTCGCCGGCACCCTTTCGGAGGCGCAACGGCCGTCGTGTCGCAGACTTGTCCTGACAGTCACAAACAAAAAATTGTAGACTAACTTACTATACGTTTCCCGAAACAAGCGTATTACCTAGTACTCGACCACTGTGCAGCGACTTGCGAAGTGAGTAACAGCCGATGATCGGGAGGCCGCATTGCTTGGAGTGACGGAAGCATTCGCACGCCGCCAGTACATGTAGCCGTGGCGGTTCGATGTCGTCCGGCTGATGCTGCTTGCCATGATACTCGGTGCGACAGTATCCGCATAATTGCAAAGGACGAGATGACAGTCGCACGACGGCCAGCTCCCGGTGAGAAAAGATATTACAAGTCGGGCTCAGGAGCGCGGGGGAGGAAGTGCGCGCCAGACTTGACATGCAGGCCCACGTCACCCTTCATTCAGCACAACACTGGGAGTGTGATTGCCAGCAGAGCACTGCGCGATCCAGCGGGGACGCTGGAGCTCGATAGCGCGTGCATTGGCGTGGTTGGAAGTGCAGGCTGCTGGGGCAGGCGTGTTCAGTCGCTATCAGTCGTAAGCGTTCGGACGGGGTGCAGGAGCATGTCACGCGCGATAACGTGAAGTGAAGCCCGCGCTTGGAGCTGGCTGCCATCTTCCCCGCACTTGCATCACGCTTGCCTCGTTGGGTAGGCTTGTGGAAACACAAAGGAGGAAGGAGGAATCGCGCAAGAGGAAGGCATCCATCTTTTGCACACACCCGGACGACCTCCTGTTCCTTACAAGTGACACGTCCACGCCTCTGCGACTCTACGAGCACCTATATGGCATGACGACGATTCATGTCGCCTAACACAGCGCCGGTTGTCTCTTGGCTCAATGGATGGTAACACCAAACAAGCTTGCAAAGCTTACTCACGCAGAGCCAACCTGGGCAGGCCAGGCCAAGACGCGTTGCTTCCTCAGCAGCCCTTCGCACAGCCAAAGGGCGCCGATTGTCGCAGGGCGGTCGCCATAACGCACCCCAAAAGGTCATGCATCCCAACGCTTCAACGATCCACTTCGTCTTGCGGTTCGCTCTTGTCGGCGCGACAAAGTCCGTTCGTAATGTTGATGATCTGCGTGGCAGGCTACAGCTCATCTGCGACGACTCACGTCAGGCTCGGCCGATCGATAATGCCAGCCAGCACATGTCCATGAGAACTGACCACCCCAAAGAGCACTAGCCGGCGAGAACTGCAAATGCCAAGACCCCAGCGGTGTTGGTACACATCATTACCACGCGACTTATATGTGCTGCGGAGGTGACGGTGATGCCCACACTCTCGACTTGTGCTCTCGTGTCCGCTTTCCTTGGCCGAGCAACCAATGCATCGGTGGCGGTAGCAATGCTCTCGGTTCCGGCAACTTTGTTGAACGCAGCAAGAGATGGGGATGTAAGTATGTGCCTAGAGTGGCGCCGAACCACTCAATGTGAGTGCTTGACTACTTCCCTACAGCACTCGAAGGAGCATTCTGCTGGTCGTGAGAGGTCAGGATGAGAATGATAATGTGATTCGTTTGCTGAAATATCTGGAATCGCAGAGGAGATGGACATGATACACGACGCCAGACTCCATATTACGCTGAAGTGAAGCTCCCTTCGTCATGCAGATGCCGGCGCAACAAACGCGCGAAATGGGTATCGAAGCGGACCAGACCAAAAATCTATCTCAAGAAAGCCAATGCGATTCTGTTCTCTCTGTCCCTAGCTCCTGCCGAGCCTCCCTGCCCGTTCACGCTGTCGTAAAGGTCGTGAAATCGTAAGATCGTCAAAATTCGCGGCGCGAAGCCTGCTGTGGTGTGTCGACTCGATGCTGAGTCGCGATATGGCGGTCCAGATGATCCTGGCGCCCGAATCCTTTGGTGAAGTACTTGCAGCCCTGGAAGCTGCAGTAGTACTTCTTGCGGTTGGGATCATGCTTCGGAGCATGGCGGCCGAGGTCTTTCTTATACTGGAAGCGCTTCTCGCACACAAGGCAGACGTGTTGACGGCTCATGTATGGCGTGTGGGAGCGCAGGTGGTGAGTTAGCTCGCCTTGACTTGGAAAGCCGGCTTTGCAGTAGCCGCACACGAAGTTTCCAACCATCTCCTCGCGACTTCGTCTCGATCCGGGACGCGTGGAGGATCCTGTAGTCGAGGCAGAGGTTGGCGAGCGGTTTGCGCCTCTGTCCTCGGGCGGAGCCAGGTGGATCGTGTTGATGCTGAGCCCCGTGTGGGTGCCAATTGCAGAAGCGCGTCTTGCCCAGCCTTGCATGTTGCCGACTGCACCGTTGGCCATACGGGGATGATAGTTCGGGTTACTCGTGATCTCTTGAGGTGGCAGATGGGGAGGTGGAGTAGCAAGGAAAGGTACAGCGGCGCAGAAAGGAGTGCCGAGCAATGGCATTGACTTCGTGAGTTCAGTCTCAAAGGACGGAGCAAGATACGCCTGGAAATCTTGGTGGGCAAACGTCTCAGTCTCCTGTCTATTCTCCACATGAAGCTGCTCCTGCTTTGTCCGTTGCTCTGCTGGGGTCTGCGCTTGTGGAGCGCCTGGATACCCGTACATGTTGGAAGAGTCCAGGGATGGACGTTGCTCGCAACTTGGGTTCGAGGGAGGTTGAGCTGCGACACCTGCAGCCTGATCAAGCTCACGACTGATTGATTGCTGATACTGAGGTCGGAAGAGCCGCCTTGCTGCCGCTGACACATGGTAATGACTTCGATCGTTCGGCGCACTTTGCGCGTATAGAGGCGTGGAAGACTCCATCGCTACCTCTTGCAACTGGCTTTGTGCTTCCCAGACTCCAGCGAATTCCATGTTGGCGAAGGAGAAGTAGTCCGGCTGCGGCGCGGTTGATGGTGCTCGAACATTATTCCACTGGGGTTGAGGGTTGGGCGATAAGCGTTTTCGAGGCGGTTCTGCTACGCGACTGCTGCCGACCATTTGCGAGGAAGTCTTTGCGTCCTTGTTAGTACAAGCCAAGCATTTACCACTGCAGTGCAATCTAACCATTGGGTCAAACTGGTTGCACGCGACCAAGCCTGCCGCGAACTGGCCGCCGACGCTATCGAAGAGATCCCAGTTCCAGTCCATGCTGTCGAAGCTTCCTCTATTGGGATTAGCTTTCGCGAACGTCGCCAGAGTGATGACTAGCAAAATGACAATCGTTGATCTGCTGTTGTACGAACTCATCGGCGTATCTTGCTAAGCAAATGTGGGAGGCTTCTGTGAGTGTCTGTTATGTACTCCTGTCCTGTTTCCACAAAGGAGAGCTGATGGTATGGGAGATTCATACTTACGTACGCCCGTTAGTATATGTAGTGCGAGGGCGTCTGCATGTCGTTGGTGTGAAGCCGCCCTCAAAGACGTCAACTTGATGCTCTCACGAAGTCGGCTGCGCCTCGCAGCCCACAAGCCGCAGTAGAGTTTCGACTCGCTCGCAGGGGTCATGGTCTGCAAACGCTAGCTTATCGCCAGAGAGGGAATCCGTATGCTTCACCATACCGCTAGCACGCCGTCAGTGCATTGTTTGGCGCCACACTGTTGACCGTCGAAATTGATGTATTGTGAAAGCAGAAGTGTGGTGATTCTGGTGAAGCTGCTTCGAAACAGCGGTTGCGCCCATCGGCGAATCACATCAAAGTCTCCAAGCCTTGGCGCGGGCATCTTGTTTCTTGTCACACTTCACCTCCGGCTCCGTATCGACGGTGACACCAGCATGCCGTGGCTATTGTCTTGCATGCAATACTGGTCACCAACACACCTCACATCGCCAATGCTTGACGAAAGAACGGCGGCAGCCTTCGATGAGATTGACTTCCACGCGTGGGCACGTCCCTGACGGTTCCAAAGATCTCAACATCGCTTCGGGTAGGTCTATGCTGTATAGCGTGCGCGTGGGACAATGGGTACGCATAAGGCGGCCATACTAGCATGAATTCCCCGACGACGAACAGGCACGTTCACGAGAAGTAGGCACGGGTTGGTATGCCTTGCAGTCGATAGTGCTCCTGCGGAGGCTGTGCAGTGGGGTCCAAAGCTGCTCACATCAGCGACCTCACGAGAGCTCGTGCAGCAGTAAGAGGTAGCGCAAAAGCACTCATTCACCTGCCACAGCATCTGCCACAACACGAAAGTCATGCGCCTCACCAGGCGCTCGTCACGCGGCAGCATTGACGAGTAGATGCCTTTGCAATTGTGCGAGCGCGCTTGACAGGCCACTCATTGGGTCATGTACGCCTCAACTCTGTCTGCAAGGCCCCCAGCGCTAGAAGCTGCGCAGAACGTCTGGGAACCGTCTATGCAGACGCCGGTCACACTCCCTGGCATGTCCTGCGGAAGAGGAGCGCGCTCATGGAACGCCGACAGTGTGTCCATGAAGGGCGTGGTTGGCCGAGATCAGGAACATGTCGTCCTCCTCTCGCGACATCCGCTACACGCGTGCTGCGAGGGGCATCAAGCAATACTGGATCCTCCCGTCGCTTCGTTGTTCGAGGGCAGTATGTTGCAAGCGGGGATTGCAGTGTGGCTCGGGCTTCGGGTGGGACAAGCA
This sequence comes from Dothistroma pini CBS 116487, assembly GCA_002116355.1. NCBI lineage: Eukaryota > Fungi > Ascomycota > Dothideomycetes > Mycosphaerellales > Mycosphaerellaceae > Dothistroma > Dothistroma pini. The sequence continues at coordinate 50,237 of KZ108367.1, read as the reverse complement.
CCGGGTTAAAAGTTGACATGCGCATCGTCGAACGAGGTCATCTTCGAGCGATGCCTTGACGGCAATGCTTGAATCTCATCTATCTGTACAGTGGGGTATCATATCTCAAGCAAAACGCCAACCCTCTATCAAACGCCATGCTTTTCAGCACCATAGTGTCCCATCTGATGCACCTACGCCTCTAAGAATACCGTCGAACTTCGTTCTTCCCTCAATGTCCACGATATACACCGATCATATTATGCGTTCTGTCGCGAACTCCTGCTTGCGTTCGAAGTATGTCGTGATGGTGGGAATATCCAATTGTGTACTCCCTTCATATGCCTTTTCCAATGGTCTTTGCGTTTGAAACCCTGTGCATGGTGCTTGCAGTCTTCGTTATCACAGAAGAAAGACGCCTCCTGTTGATGCACGCTGCCGGCATGCCTCCTCAGGTCTTTTCTGAAGACGAATGAGGCATCGCACTCTCCACAGCCATGTACCCTGTCGCCATGATATCGCATATGGTGTTGCAAGTCTGCATTTCGTCCAAAAATTGAGCCACAGACATCGCATATATGGGACGTTTGACTATGAATAATGGACGCTGGTGCGCTTCGTGTCTGATAATGCAATGGTTGAGGCTGTAATGTTTGGCCTTGGTTGATGTTGCTCCGATTATCTTCCCGCCAATGCTGTACACTGACCGTACTGACCGGATGTTGTCCTTGTTCTTGTTGTTGAACGATAGCGTCGAGAGTCAACATGGACATGTTGACGCCGATCGAAGGCCCTGCTCTTGGAGGACGTGATGGTGTGTTCGTGTATAGTGGAGAGTCAATCGAGGTTTGTGCAGATCTGGTCGACGTTGGAGTAGGGTACCCGTCATCTCGTGTGGGGTGCGTGATCCCTGGTGCAAATATCTGCGGTTCCGCGGTGACGAGTCGAAGTTGAGGCAGAGTCGCATGCTGTTGAGCACCAAACCCAGCGGCTACCTTACCATCCGACTGGTGTCTCGGGGCACGAGCTGAATTCGATGACGGTGGAGTAAATAGTCGATTCATCCGCCACGCAGGTGCCATTGCGTCGGTATGATAAGGTGTCTCGTGGTGCTGCATCATTTCCGTAGGGTACAGTGGTTGGCTGTTATGCACCTCTGTATCCAGTGTGTTCTCGAAGTCCATTGACAGCATCGCCAGTTGCTGCGCGCATTGAGACTGCGGTGCTGACTGAAGCGAATCCTGCTGCCATGTCATTTGATCTCCGCCAATTAATTGACCGTTTGTGATGTCCAGTTCGAGGTCTCGCATACTGGCTATGTATCCTGCTTCATCTGTCCACGTACCAGACATGTCGACAGCTCCATGGTCTCGCAGCCTCGGGTCGATGTATTGGGACATGTCGAAACCGTTCTCGTCGTGTTGATCGTAGGTTTCGAAACCGTCCCGAGTCGTCTGATGAGCCATGTTGAATGTTTGGGACTCCTGCGGGTACTATGCTGTGGACTGTGCGTACAGATCACTCTCAGTGCTATCGTGTTGAAGGTACATGTATAGTAACAACAATGTGTATAAGAGAAGTAGGTCCACTGACGCCAAGGCGTCGACGATAAGGAAAGACGACAGCAGGAGACGGTGTGCAGTTGTGTATGTTAGCAGCAGATCAGAAGAGCATACAGGAAGAGACAATGTTGAGGGGGATCGTGTCGTTATAGTCGAGCGTAGGGGGGCCACCCCAATTGACGCTTCACCACACCGCGACAGGTCGCAGCGCAATGATGGGGGATTGGGGCAGTGCAGCTCAAGACGTAAATGATGCAGCAAGAAATAGAGCTCGACAAACAAGCCAGCACAAGCCAGCACCTGAAGACCGGCGAGAGAGTCTGCCGGCAGTATTGAGATGCGAAGGAGATTATTGAATGTGCCTGGGAGCGTGTGGAGTTTTGTTCGTGGTGCGGTGCAGATCATCGAGTGATGATCGTCGCGTCGCGTTGTGTTTGTTGATGACTGGAGCTGCCAAAGCAAAGCGGGGAGGGCGCTGTTTCTGTTCATGTATGCACTGCTTTGTTGCTGACTGCACCGTGCGCTTCCTGATGAGCAAGCATGCCTGTCATGGTGTAACCATCCAAGCTCATGCTGCAACCAACGTTGCTCCGCCCATCCGAGCATTTGTTTCGGACCCCAAGCAGGCCGTTTTGGGACAGCGCAGTACAGCCATGCTGGCGCAATGCCAGGTCGTACGAGACAAATTGCGACAGCGCCTCGCACGAAATAGCGACATGGGTCGCTTCCTTCATACACACCAGAGCGAAACAACAGAGGGCTTGCTCGTCTTGTGCGCAGTCGGAGGTGCTAACTCGTGGTCCTGCCAACCAGTCCTCCTGCAGGAAGTCGCATGAAAAGCTGACGAGGTCATCAGTGCACTGGTAGCTGGCGCGGCAATATCGCATCCTCGGAGTTGGTCATGCGTCAATCCGGCTCATGCTTAGCAAGCCGGCCACTCAGAGCATTCCCATCATCTTCCCCCTGATATTGGCGGGTGCTCATTGTAACGAGCATTGGACAGCGTGCCTGAAGAGAACCGGGAAGCACCAGGGGCCTGCCTGTTATGGACTGCGACGACAGCTGACTTTTCGTAAAGCATCAACTCCATCTTTCAACTCCTGGAACCAGAAACGACGGTACTGCATCACTTTGTCAGGTAACGTCCGCCGTCACCACAATCTCCACGGGATAGGTCGAGGTCTCGCACCTTTATTCGAGTCGCAGCATGGAACGCAAAGCTTGTTGATACGAGCAGGTTACGGTCTCTCGATCAACGCCCGGTTCTATAGTGATAGAACTTGGCCGCGGACGGTATCAACCATGCCTTGAGCAACGCCCATGGTCCAGTGGGTGCTTCGTCATCCCTGTGATGGTTAGTGTATGCATCGAGATACGCACACTGGACCATCTCTGAGCTCCGAAAGCTCGGTTCAGCCAGTGGATAGGCCATGCCTGGGAGTCGTCGCAGTACTGGAACCATGCCTACCCGTATGGGCGTACAGCGGCCTAGCCTCAGTTCAAGCGAGGGATTCTGGATTCAGCATTCGCTCAGCAGAGAACATCATCCATTAGGGCGATTGCTGATCAAAGCAGCCACTTCATCAGATAGCTGACGAAGATGAGGTCTTGTACAAGCAAAGATGCCTTCCCGGCATCGGGTCGTTCAAACGTGGCCAGGAATGATCGCACAGCCACGCCCCCCCTTTTGCTCTACGGAAAGTGATTCAACGCAGAGTACCCAGCGCTGTAAGCACTCAAGCTCCTTTGGCATGACTCGGCTGTCCAGTGATACTGCAAAAGTAAGCATGAATATGATGGAATTTGCATCTAATGCATCAAGAACAGAAGTGAGGTCGAAGAAGTAAAAGGCACAGTGCAGAGGGAACCCAGCAAACGCTGAAACTCAAGCCAGTCGGGGAGATCCCGGCGGTAGCGAATGACACAGTCCCACTACCATGTATAGTACGAAGCATATTACAGCACGGTCTCCGAATGACCATGAATGGTCCCAATATCGACCCAACAATGGACGTCGATACCTTTGCCCAAGCTACTGTGTGGAGAGAATGACATCCATAAAGTCGACACCGAATCCCTGAGCATGAGTGTCCATCTCGCAAGGGGTCACCTCCAGCTCAAGCTTCATCGAGCCACTGCCGAAGCGGCTAGCTAAGTCATTGCGGTATGTCGACTTTGCTAGTCCAAAGTGTGCCGGCTGGTCAAATCCCTACATAAAGCTCCCAAGCTGTCTAGCTTGAGAAGATCGGCAACAGTCGCAATGCGACGCAGCTTATACATGCCGACGTGATGGCTCAGGACAATGAATATCCAGCGTAGCGACATGGCGGACCTCGTGTATTTGGGGTTATCAGGTGCTACACGCAATCAATGCCGGAGGGCAAGATGATGTCGTCCCAGCACCTCTGGAGCCGCCTAGGAATTAGTCGGATTTCCAAGACGTATGTTTTGTGGTGCTGATTTTGGCAAGACGAAGTTTCACGCCTACTGAACAGCCTTAACAAATGATGATCTCGTCCTCATGTCTGGCGAAATTGACGCCACATAAACAGGTTTGTAGCAACGCTGCTCGTCGTCGAGAGCAGTCTTGTTAGCGAAGAAGCATATTCTGATGATCTGGTCTTGGCACTAAACCCTCCAGTCGTCCAAGGTCGTGCCCTTCGTATAGAGTCATGAGTGAATCAGGTGTACGCGAATAAGGATATTAGCACATGTCGCTGACATAGGGCATATTTCGACTCTGGTGAAGTGTCAGCTGTATCTCTCACCTACGTTTTGGTCTTCTGTTTCCGGCAGTGTCATGCAATGTACAAGAGAGCGCAAGGTCGGCGAAGGAAACAGCCAGCTCGTGCCTTTGTGTACTCGATAAATGCCAGACTTCGTGCAGAGTGTTCGCGTCAGCTCAAGTCCGGTCAGTCGTGGCTGTAAGATGCCCAGTTTGACAGTCAGATCCTTGCTGAGGTTGATTCGCCGACTGAAGAAGGAAGAAAGGTTCGAAGATCGTGAAGCTGAACTCAATGCTCAGACCAGTCAGGTTGTGGGCGGCTTCTTGGCACCCACTTCCTTCGTGCTTTGCTGTCAGGATCTGTTCCGCTTCTAAAGGCGACCAGCAGACTTTCATCTGCGGACATGGCGAGCTTGCGTGTCCCACAATACTTGATGTGATGCCTCCATCGTGATGCTAGGGCCGGGTTGAGGACGTTAACGGGAGTGGAGCATTGTGGCGATCTGGTTTGGTCGACTTGATTGCAACATCCAGGACGAGTCAAGGTTCTTGGCTCGTGGACTCGCTGCGCTGTTCGTTGAGCGGCCGTATTGTAGACAGGTTCGATCTAAAATTGTGCAAAAGTGGGTGTTGCTCTCCTCGTGATCAATGAAGCCCTCAACATTGGGAGATGAGGGGACACAACGCTGCGGAATCTGGCGCGTTAGCAAAAAGATACTTCTGCCGACGGACAAAGTAATCGGACGCACAAGCGAACATGTCGACCACCATGGGACTGCACAATCGTGAGCAGGTGCAAACCACATCGTAATATCTCATTCTCACCTCGAACCCACAACCTTCCGCTCGCAACTCATTGTAGGAGGCGGACGCTCTACCTTTGGAGGGGTTAGCAACGTTCAAGTCGCTGGATATCAGGTGTCAACGAACCATTGAGCCTACTGAACGTTAGTTCACATGATTCATGCGGGATTTTGTTCTGAAGTGCAACACACCAAGCAGCCTGCAGGCAGATTTGCGGTCCGAGCTTTGGCTTGATTATATAGCTTGTTGTCAGGCGTGCCGGCTCTACCCGGCTGACTTGGGTTCCCACCGTGTATACCAGTCTCGATGTGAACAGCGTGAGACAGGTGAAGACTCTAGCCTTCGAGAGCACTCGAAAGCAGTCCAGTACTTGAATACTCGGAGGAGATGAGAAGCTCGCAGGATAGAGTGGTAATGGTGTCATGGTCAGTCAACACGCCGTCATCTCGAAGCCGGCCGCCCCAACAAGTCATGGTAAGTTTCGACGGCTGTCTATGAACCGCGGTCTTTGGGAGTTGAATTTCCTGTAGCGCTGCGTGCGTTATATTGCTCGACCTCAGCAATTGGGACGTCCGGTCAAGCGGAGGTGAATCGAGTACAGTGGCTCGCAAGCGCAGGCTGTAATTTCGTGTATTGAGGGCTAAGACCGAGTTCCAGGCCGAACCGGTTGCATGACGCGCTGAATTGTCGCAGTGATGGATAGTCGATCGTTCGGCAGGAGACGTGCCGTGGTCGGTGAGAGTGATATGAAGATCACAAAAGTCGATGCGATGTTTTTGAAAGGAGAGACGGTGATCAATTTGTTTTGAGGGAGCACTCGTTAGGGCTGGACCACGATCGGCCCATCGTTCCGCGCGCGAGCACGTGGAGCACTCGTCCAGGTGCCGAGAGGACATCGCCACGATACCAACGACATTCACCACCTTTCGATCAACCTGTGCACCTACATATACCCCATATACCGCTGTCCAGACCACCTACAATCATGGCGAATGACGCGCAAACCTCGATCAACATACCGCAGATACTGGCCGTGGCGGTCGTCGGCTTCCTCGCAATACGCTGGTTCATGAGCAAGCCTCCGTCATCTTCCGGCTCAACGTCAGCAACTTCATCACGGTCGCGGAACAACATAGATCCTGCCAAGATACAAGCCGTCTCAGCAGTATTCCCACAGCTCGATCAACGAAGCATAGCCTGGGACTTGCAGCGCAACGGCGGCAATGTCGAGGCAACGATGGAAAGAGTGCTCGGCGGCCGAGGACTGGAGTCACCGCCACCCAGCTTTCAGCCAACTCTCCCAACACCTCCAGCGACAGCGAGTACTACTGTGACAAGTAGCGCAACAAGTAAATCTGCAGGCCAGTCAGATCTGATCACAAGATATGGATTGCAAAGCAAAGTCGGTGGGAAAGGGAAGGGACCTGTGCCGAGTGAAGAGCAGAAGAGGGGAACGTGGAGTTCTGACAAGGCTGCCAGAGCTGATGCACTCAAGCGGAGGAGGGAGGACATGATTCTGGCTGCGAGAAGAAAGATGGAGGAGCAGGAGAGGCAGGCGTGAGTTAATGGGAGCACACATCATTCAGTAATCTGGCTACGGCGGACACGCACTCTTACGAGCATATGTGAATACACCGTTACACCACCATCGACATTGTCATGCATCATCACCACTGGAGCCGCCTTTCAAATTCGCTGCGCGTGCCTCCACATGACAACACGCGAGCAGGCAAGGTCCTCATGGTCGAAAGTGGGCCATATGGACAATCACAGCATATCTGAAAGCGAACAGGTGATACAGGCATTACGATCGATCTGTATCGATTCACCAAGGAGCTTACAATGTCAACATGGTCGTATCGAATCCTCTAACCGGAGTCATCCGCGGTGTTCCCCGAGTTGAAGCAGGGCATTACTTGCAACCATGACATCGCAGAGCGGCGTGATTTCACTGAACGACGACCCGCCGTATGAGGCCTTTTTAAGTGGCTGTGACGATGCCTACCGGGATGGAACGCTAGAATGCTGCTACTCAGCGGCACGCTTTCTATCAGTGCGACGAATCGCCATTGATGGTCTACATCAGCCCAGAGCCACTGTGTGTCGCTATAAATAGATGCTTTACGTACCATTCGAGAGAGTGCAGCAGAAAGTGGTCACCAAGCCGCTTCGTGAGAGATTTCCATAGAGGGAACTTGATCCATCTCGACTGCACCGTGATCAGCACAGCGATGCTTTTCAGACTATGGGGCATCTCATCACAGTGTCGCACCAAGACGCGTGACGGAAGAATGGAAGCACTGTCATCACTAGCTAAAGTAGACTGGCAAATCTTCGAGGCCGACAGACGGAGGTCATTGATAATCTATCAAGACTACGTACATCTCTTCTAACAGACGATGAGATACACTTTGCACAAACGCGGTGCAGAGCCCATCGATGTCGTCTGCGTGTAATGAAATAGTGGACAGCTCCTTTCCCTTCAGACATGGAGGAATGCAAAGCGACAGCAAAGTGACAGGGCTTGAACTCCAGCCCAGAGCACAAGGGAAGGTGCTCTCGGACAGAACCCAGGTCAAATGTGAGTTCAGTAATGCTTTAAGCCACTTTCTAGGGATGCCGTATTTCCATCGGCATATATCAGTTGCCTTGGCTCGAGCACGATGTGACTCGTACAACCTGCGCGCAGCGGCCTCGTACTTGAACTTCATGGGAGGTATGCGTGACTGCTATCTCCAGGCTGTTGCGCATCTAGGCCACCGGGAAGTTCAGCTATTCTACAGCGGCCACTTCTTGACGTTGACCTTGCGCGCGTATTGAAATATCTGCCAAACCGAAAATCGATCGATACGTGGAAACAGGGAGTGTGACTTGAGAGCATCACTTGCTAGCACATTTGTGGAGATAATTGGCATATAGTAGTAAAGCTGGCTGTGCAGACGGCTGACTCACAACAAAGCTCCAGTCGCAGCTATCCGATGGGAGGTGACGACTGGTGCAGGTGGTTCGACAGTCGGTGTCGCTCCATCGACGCCGTGCTTGTACAATGCAAGCCTGGCACCAAAAGACGTTCAGTCCTGCCATTTCAACCATACCGTGACGTCCTTCTCGCAAGTTCCACCCAGCTCCGTGAATCGTCGTGCCGCTCCCCGTTCACCGTGATCAGCCCGAACAATGATGATAATGTATACGAGGTGTTAATGGTTGAAGATGGTCGTCAGTGGTTGCCAGCTGGCAAAGCCGAGAGTTCGGCCTGCCCCGCCACTTTCCAGCACCAGCAGATCTGCAGGGGCTCCAGCCCCGAAGGCAACGCGCTTTTATCTTCGCGGGACGCCTCGGACGCGACAGCTTCTTCTTTCCTTAACAATCCTGCGTGCGGCTCCAATTCTCAACTTTACACATAATCCAAAATGTCGAAGCGCAAGGCGGAAGATGCGTGCAGCCCTGCAAGATCGAAGCAGAGCTGTTTCAAGGCACCGCAATGGGTCCTCGATGGCCAACACCGGACGCTGCACATGATCACTTCCTCTCCGGCGAGGCTAAGGACGAGCTCCTTCGAGGGCGACATCAAGATGGACTTCCAGCAGCAGTCTCCCAACAGGCATCGACGAAACGGAAGCAGACACGGGCAGCAAGATATCGACATCGATTGTGGATGGAATGCCGACGCAGGGAGGACACAAGAGCTTCCAGACGTCAGCCGCGAACAGTTCGATCGAGTCATGGCTCAGAACGAAGGTCTTGAGGCCAAGGTCGATTCGTTGACGCAAGAGCTGGCTAGAGCTAAGTCCAGACTCAACGAGCTCGAAGCCCAATGCCTTCAACAATACGTCTATCAAAATTGTGCTTTGGAGGTATCGCACATGCCACGACCCGGTTTCCAACAGCCTATGTACTTTGCACCACACCAGTTCGTTCCGGCACCGCGAGGCTGAGGGCTGACTCGTCATTCCTGGATTGGGGGAAGGACCGTTGCCGTTTCCATCGGCAGCAAGTCTATACCGACATACACCACAAAATGATCTATTCTCGGGCTATTCGGGGCTTCGCAGTGCAGAACACTGCGCCTACGACTAAGTAGGGGGGTTTGCTGGGATCTAGGAAGTTGAAGCCAACTACTCCATGTCGGTTCCCGCGGCCGTCCATAGCTCAACACGAGCCCATAACAAGATGACAGCTCTTCGCCACTATCGAATACGTCGTATCTCTATTCTGTTCGCGGCACAGAATCTGTCTCTGCCTTCAGTCAGGTGCTGCTACCGGAGCACTTAGACATTTGTGACCTGCAAAGCATGTATGATTGCAGTTACCCGATACGACTCGGTCATACGCCGAAATCCAAAAGAGATGATAAAGAGATTGCCATCATGAGAGGCCGCATCATCTACAACAGGGCATCTCTTCCCACTATTGTAGCACCACAGACTACAGTCGACACCGCATACACTCGCACTACAACGACCCAGAGCCGTATAATACTGTCTAATCACTGCCAGCATGAAGTTGGTCTCAATCCTCACCTTCGCGACCGCGGCGCTCGCTGCAGCGACTCCAGAAGCCGTCTCTCAAGCTGGAACGTCGAACCCTCTGCGCTTCAGCGGCATGTCTCTTCGCTCCGCGTCGCCAATTTACTTCGGCTCTATCAACGCCAATGACGGCAAATTCTGGATCGGAAAGAAGACCAAGACCTATTGCCCAAAGGATGATCCAGCTGTCGCCGACGCCTGCAAACAAGCAAACAAGAAACAAACCAATTTCGACTACTTCAACGGGAAGCCCACCTTGTTGCTAGATACCGCAGTCCCGGGCGGCCAAGAAGTCTACGTCAACAAAGACACGGGCCGACTCAGATACACGGCTGCACACAGTGCTCAGATGGCCGGCACCCCTGAGCAGGAAGGATTCACAATTGTTCACGATGCGAAGCTGCAGTTCAAGAAGGAGGACTGGGTTGCATGTCCGGAAGGGAAGAAGGGCACATATGGTGTCTATGCTGCCAAATACAAGAAGGGTGGAAGCAATGGCTGTCTGGGCTTTACCTGGAAGGTGATTCAGCTTGACGACTCCGTCCCCACTGCATGGCAGTACAGCAGCTAAGCTTCTCAATCCCAATCCGATATGTCCGACAATCACTAGAAATTCTTTTGACTTGTACGAAGAGCTCCCAGCACGCAACTGTCATTCAAAGCACGGCAAGGACCAAACGTGGTATAGCATATGTTCTACATAATCAAAGACAATCAATCTGTCAAATACAGCCGCCTCATGCGGCCCCCTTATCTTGCATAAGGACGGAGACGACTGGACGCCACAATGCCGAAGATGCCACTTAGCTGACTGATACAGTCGTCACCTCAACAGCACATCGGCAGCGAAGTGCTGATATATTTCGACATGTACCCTAGCGGATCCTCAGGATTATCGTTGCCATTCTGACCTTCTCCCAAAAGAACAATGCAGCCACTCTTGGCACTGATTGCTGCGACTTTCCTCTCTAACGCCCTTGCAGACATCGCGGACTATGTGTAAGTGAGGAGCCGAAGGTCTCAACAGAGCTCGCTGACCTTCTCTTAGCATTGTAGGTGGAGGAACAGCCGGCTTAACGATCGCTGCTCGATTGAGCGAAGACGCCAGCATCACAGTCGCTGTCATGAAAGGTCAGTGGCTCATGGAATCGCAATGACTACATCTTGCTGAAGTATGTCCGTAGCTGGTGAGGACCGATCAGAAGATATCGAAGTCCTGGCACCAGGTCTCCTGACCTCCTTGTATGGGAACGAGAGGCATGACTGGAAGTAGCATACAATTGAGCAAGAGCATGCCGACGACCAAGTCATCGCTCATCCACGTGGAAAGCAACTGGACGGATCCTCCGCGATCAACTTCCTTTGATGGACTCACGCCTCGCAGCAAGACATCAACAACTGGGGTCGTCTTGGCAATGACAACTGGACTTGGGATGTATTGCAGCCGTTTTACCGCAGGTCAGAGCATTACGTTGAGCCACCGCCTACCACAGCCGAAGCTCTCTAGACGGATTACATCGAGCTTTACTTACATGGAAGAGCCGGCGCTGTCGTCAATGGGTTCGCAGATGTCTACACGCCTTTCGACGACGCTTGGCCAAGAACGTGTGATGATCTTGGCCTTGGTGTGCGATCTGATCCTAGAGACGGCCTGGCGCTCGGCGGATGTACCAATCTGATCAATCTGGACCCAAAGACAAGGAGTCGAAGCTATGCAGCTACGACATATCTGCGCGAGGCGGAGGGCAGATGAGTCGAAGCTATGCAGCTACGACATATCTGCGCGAGGCGGAGGGCAGATCGAACTTGAAAGTCTTGACCGGGGCGCATGCTCAGAGGATCCTCTTCGACACATCCAATGACACCCCACAAGCCGTAGGAGTCTCATACATCCAGAATGTCACCGTACAACAGATCAAAGCGCGCAAGGGGGTCATAGTAAGCGCCGGCGCTTTCGGGTCGCCGCAGCTGTTAGAGCTTTCGGGAATTGGGAATGCTACTATACTAAGACAGTACGGCAGTCTTCCAGCGCGGGTATCATGAGCTGACCTCTGGGAATGCTGAGGCCTGGGTGAGAGATAATTTGCAAAGCGAATACCACCCTTCTTGCACTTGTGCTATCCTGCCGAAGGACCGTGGAGGTGTCGTTGACCACAAGTTCAGGGTACATGGAGTTGAGGGATTGAGAATAGTCCACGCTTCAATCTTTCCGTTGATTCCTCGTGCGAATCTGCAGACGCTCGTATATGCTGTTGCTGAGCGAGCTGCAGAGTTCATTACGCAGGATCTGGAGTGTTGACAATGTATGCTGATCTTGAGAGCGAACAAGCTTGGCCTCAAACACCTCAACTCTTATGGCGCCTCAAGCACTTCCGTCTTCGTTGACTCGACATCGAACGCCACATCTAGGTAAGGATCCTGCCCCTCCTCGGAGAACAGCTGCAACTGGAAAACAGACTCCTTCGCAGAGACCATGAATCCGAAGGCAAAAGGCGCCAGCAGCCTCCACGGTCCATGCTCATCGCACATGAGATCGACATACTCAACACCATCCTCTCGCTGCACAGCAAATAGCACTGCGCGACTGTGGTCCACTTCTGTAAACGTGACCTGCAGCTCAGACTTGGCCTGCGGACCGTTCTTTCGAATTTTGCCAACAGGCTTGTACTCTCCGACACATAAATTCCAGCCTCCAGGAATGCAACGGATCCGTTTGGGGAGCAGGAAGATCTTCTTGACAGCTTGCGCCCAGTCTGTGGAGACGTGTGCTGCTACGGATAGGACTTGGGTGGATAGGTTGAGGAGGATCTCTTGAAAGAGTTCGGCTGTGGCGAGGACTTGGTGGCATGTCTCGAAGCCTTGGGCTTGCTCCGTGTCTCGGTGGAAGCTCATCGTTTTGAGGGTGGGATGTGTGTGTATAGAGGGGATAAGAGAGCTCGCATGGTGTGTGCACCAAGGTCATGAAGCTACTGATGTCTGCCAAAATTTAGGTAAGCATGACTCGTAGGTAGTGGTCCTTATTGTTTGCCATCAAGATCAGCAGATGAAACGCCCGCAAGACTTCAGCAGCAGCAATGGTCACGCTGTCCCGTCACACCTGGACGGTCCTAGGCGGTAACCGCGTTCCTGAGAACGTGGACGTGGACTCCAGCATTGTCGTTGAGTGTTTGTAGTGTTGAGTTGCTCATGATCTCCATTTGTCCGATGCTAGTACTCGTTTGATGAACATGTGATGGCCATCGTCAAACGTGGATTGCGCGAAATCGCACTGCGCCCTGCCTTACACGAGTGCCGGCGACTTCGATGACAGAGCGCTTCCCAACCTGAGAGACCTTCGCCGATTGTGGTGGGTGGGTTCTCGTCCGCCGTGGACCTCGATCTTGTTTGTTCTTGCCTGGTGACATCAAGTGTTACTGGGACTCCAGTGAATATTGAAGGTGAAGAGCGACCTCCACGAACTAGGCAGCAGCGGTCCGTCAACAATCCTCACGATCATATCAAGCCAAGTCATGCCATGCCATACAAACAGGTCGTTCAAAGAAACCGAGCAAACAACTCGCAAGATCACACTACACCTTCCATCATCTTCTAGAACAATGAAGTGAATGAATAATCACTGGCCGCCTTCCCGATCCGGACAAAGCAGCCCCACTTGAGGTGTTTCGGGCTATGCTTGGCCATGCTACTCCCATCGCCTCACCAGATGCTGACGGGCATGCACCACGACACGACCACCACATCCTTCCTTGTCACCTTGCTCGCCCTGTTAGTCACTTGCGCGCCAGTATCGCCCACATCTATATCGCCAGCACAACCAAGCTATGTCATATATTGCCGACCAACTCAAAGAAAAGGGCAACGCCGCATTCCGTGACGGTGATTACGTGGAGGCGGAGGCGCGCTATACACAGGCAATACAGAAATACTCAAAGAATCAGCTCATCTTCACGAACCGGGCGAATGTGCGACTGAAGTTGCAGCAGTGGGATGGCGCAGTGAATGATTGTTTGAAGTCCATTGAGATTAATGGGCCAAACGGACAGAATCATAAGGCGTTCTACTTTTTGGGTAAGTACGTTGTTACTGCTATTGCTTGAGCAGAGTGATGCTCCTGCAGTAAATTATTTTGTTCACTTTCTTTGCTCCATGACCTTCTGTTACGCATTCAACACGCCAGGCATCACTCGTCCTTCTGCCACGCCATGCTGATCACTTCAACAGCTCAAGCACAGCTCGCGCTCCACCACCCACACGAAGCACTTTCCTCGGCGCTAACTGCATACGACCAAGTCCGCCACCCAGCACCAGCCGCCAAAATTTCACCCTTGGATCTCCAGACCTTCTCAGCCTTCGTCCTAAAATGCAAAAAGGCCAAATTCGCCGCCCGAGACCGTGAACGTCTCCGTCGTCAAGGCGACATGTGCGCCGAGCTGGAAGAAGCTCTCGAGACTCAAAAGCAGCACGAACTTGACTCGATCTCGGCAGACCTCTACAAAGGCCTCCTCGGCAACGTCGAAGCCTCAGAACGCACAGAAGAAGTCACTGGGAACTACGATTCCAGGATCGCCACATTACGCTCTGTCTTCGAAGCAGCGGATCCAGCAAATCATAAACCCAGAGAGATTCCGGATCATCTGATTGACATGATTACGTTTGAGCCGATGCATGATCCCGTCATTACGAAGAATGGACATTCGTATGAGCGAGCGACGATTTATGAGCATTTGAAAAGGAGCCCGACAGACCCATTGACGAGAGACCCGCTGAAGGTGGAGGATTTAAGGAGCAATTTTGGGTTGAAGGCGGCGTGCGATCAATTTTGGGAGAGTGGGGCGAGTGAGTGGGTGATTGATTGGTAGGACCTTCCTACGGTTCTTGAGCGTTTGTGAGCGAAAGTATTCTGTGGAGCTTTGGGGGATGGAGTACAGCGCGGCTGGGACGGGTATGGCATTGGCGAGCCGTGTGTTATAGCGAGCTGTGCTTCGCTGCAGATCTACAGCTGTTCAGGACGAAGACCCAAGATGCGTAAGCAGCCGTGCCCCATCATCGTACTATAGTCGATTCGTCAATCTTTCTGCCATCGCAAAAGTACCGCCTGCACGGCCACCACACGTTACACTCATAACGGCCTGAGGCTGAACACAGCCCTGACCTGCTACAAAAAGTGATTGGACATACAGCTCGGTTGGCTCGCCTCGGGACGAAGCAAGCGCACTATTGCCGTCATGCAGGTCGCTTGCTCGAGGTGGCGTTGGCGAAAGTCGTTACTTGCAGCTCTAGCTCCGACGTCCTCGAATCAATTTGTCCCCTCACTCGCAGAGACAAGTACGACGGGCAGTGGACGACCTGTGACATTAGGAGGCCTCAATTCGATGCGCAGGTCAGGCATACGTGCGATGCTCATCCATATGGCTCTACGTATGTCAGCGCGTGCTATGGTTGCGAGTACTTCAGGCCCGGTCTGTGCTGGCTTCATCGCAGTAAGAATTGTGAATTTTCGCCAATCTGCCTTCTCCCTTCCTTCATTGCCTTTAGTGCTCCTGTGTGTGTCGAACCACTGAGCATGAGTCTTTCATTGTCTCACCATGGTGGCCTCCCGCGCCAGCCCAAGGAACTCATCAGAGGTCCGGTCGGTGCCTTACTCAGTTGCAATGGTGAGATATATTCTCCTTCTTCTGTGTTCCGGTGCTTGATTTTGCTGACCAGATCGCAAGACTTCAAGTTCTTGCTTTTCGAAAAGAACCTCGCCAAGAAGAACAAGTACAGCGACTCCGGCTATGCGACAGATGGTAGTAGTGGCGTCTCAGACGAACATTTCAGTTCGAAGCGCGAGTACCTTACGGAGACACAAAAGAATATACTCGCGTCAAGCTTGTTGGGAAATTCAAATCCGACAACAAAAGACCTCATGGTTCTCGCAGAGATCGCCGTATGCACGAAGAGCGAGGTACAGGTGAGTGTTTGTGCCGGCTGTTATACCGGATGTGCGCAGCGTTAATGCCTGCTAGGATTGGCTGCAACAGCGATTAGCATACTCGCAACCTCACGATGTGCTTGACATGTCGAACAACGACCGAACGGCTACGCCTGCATCTTCTGGGGTCTTGGTGGGAACACCGTCCACACAGCCGGACGTCTTGGGAACTACCGGCTCTGCACGAGTGGAGCCTGATAAATTCTTGGCCTTCTGCGATCGCCTTCGCTCTCTCGATGCATCGAAGCCTCTCTGGCCTCAACTTGGAGGATCTCGTGGCCAGCAGCGGCGGCTGTTGCTGGCGCTTCTATTGCAGAGCACCTGGAGTCTAAAGCAGCGAGTGCAAGAATTGTCGCATCAAATTCGCCAGCGAACAAACAAAAACGAACCACCAGTGCCTGATAGCATCGAAAGCACCAGCAGCAAGCAAATCTCACCCAGTGATGAACCCATACGACTTCCGTTCCGGCCTGGCGCGAGGTTCTCCGATCAGACTCCGGAAGATGGACCAGAGAACAAGCGGACGAGTGCTCCCTCGACGCAAGGTAGCGCCGCCGAGCAGTCAACACCCTCCAAGCGTCGACGCGGCACTGCTTATGCAGGCGATGAGTCCACTGGGTCTAGCAATGGCGATAATGGCGAGGAGTCGCTGCAGCCGCCAAAGGCCAATGTTAAGGAACCCAAGGCCAAAGACTTCGACGCTTTCCCCTGTCAGCTGCACATTGGCGAGCCGGAAATGTATGCACGAGATACGACACGATACAAGTACATATCGCAGCTGCAGTAAGTTCACGAAGACCCATGATGATCAACCACTTACCTTGAGAATAGCCGCCACCTGCACGCCCATGGCATTTACATCTGCCACAAATGTCTGACCCCGTTTGAAACGCCGCAATTGAAGCAGAGTCATCGATGCATCAAGTCTTGCGGCCAGGGAAGTTGCCGAAGACATGTGTTGATCCAACAACATCTCCAGACGAACCCAGAGTGCAACCACATCACGAACGCGCACCAGCAATGGTACGCGATTTTCCAGATGTTATATCCTCAGTTCGATATCTCCAGTCTGCCGGAGAATGTTGGCACATTGCCTGGTGCTGCAGATGCTGTTCTCGATGTTGACTTCGACCTGGACGGCGATGAAGCTGACCTTTTCGTTCACGAGACACGACCGCTTCAACGTTGGGAGGATCCAGCATACAACGCTCCGCAACAGCAAGCATTTCCTGAGGTGCTGGAAACCATTGAATTTGGTATCCCAGAACAAGAGGACCTGGATCGCGTGTTAACCCAACTGTTTTACGAATTCATCAACTTTCCTGAACAATACGAGGCTCCGACGCAGAGTACAGGACCAACAGAAGCTGGCGCAGGTCCAGCCAGGATCCCAAGCGTGAGAGGGTCGAATGATCGAGATCTGCTGCGAGCTATCCGAGAGGAACATCGTGCTTTGCGGGAGCAAGTTTCTGGACTGGAGCGACAGCTGAGAGATACTGTACAACGAGAGGCCCAAGCTGACGATACCACACGGGTCGGGGACCAGAACCAACGAGGCCCTCACATCTCCGCGATCGAGCTTTTGCTCGGTGCTCTCGAACGGTCTGGCAGCAGTGACTTCGGGAGACTTAGCAACGTTGCTCGAGCCACAGGGTCAGGAGCTGATATGTCTCCAGTAATCAGAGTCATGCTTGCGGCACTGCGGCGCTCCGAGAGTGACGAGTATGAGGATATGAATGGTACGGTGAGAGGCATGCTGCCAGACCTATAATCGTACAGTAAGCACATTTCCCGTTGTCTGCTGGCGCTATGCCCATCACCAATGATAGAGATTCTTTGCAACCGATCAATTCACAGTGCCTCCTACATTCGATGACTCTGCCAATCGCCTGTGCTCGAAGCGGTGTGCCTGACGTGATGAAATGTCGAGTGCGCTACTGCCTGGACGGGAGCATGCTTGGCGAGCAACATCTGTAGTGCTCCTAGCTCATCTCCAGAGCTCGGTCTGTATGGTGGACAACGAGGTTCAGCTGAAGTGTGGCCACTCATTTCGCATCGGCGTCTGATGCCTGAATCCAGCTGGGGAACGTGGAGCCTGGAGCCTCTCTCTTCGACGGTCATGAGCACGTTCTGTCGGCAGAAAACCGTGCCAAGTGAGGTCACAAGCGCTCCATATGACCCATGCGATTAGATGTGCATTGTCAAGTGGATGGACGTAGATGGCTGAGTGTGAAGTGAAGGCGAAGCGAAGAGACTCCTCGGCTGCTCGTGGCTGGTGTGTGGGGATCATGATCCAGCGGCACCCTGCATGCCTGGAATCGGTCTTGCATGCACGATGCGTCGCGTGCATGTGGGTTCTAATCTTATGCATGACGAGCATAAGGCAGCATATCCAGCCCCAGCGTCTCGTATAGCATAGCAGTAGCACACACTACCGATGATCGCCACCTCAGTAGCCTGTACCGAAGCTTGTTGATGATCTGATCCGGCCGCTGGACGCCTGAGGCTCAAGTCTACATCGATTGTCCTTCGTCCGTCGGCATCAGTCAAGCTGGCTCTGCCAACAGGATCCCGATCTTCCTTTTTGCGTCGCCCCTTCCTCCTCTTCATCGCCTGCCTCATCGCAGTTGTGGCGCTGTACAACGTGCTGCCTCGATTGCGTGGGTTGGTTGCGCACATAACCACGCCCAAGACGCCGTTCAGCTTCCACCAGACCAGGCCACTCGTCACCAGCACCACCATGGGTATGCGCTGTACTCCAGCAATGATGTGACACGTTCACTGACATAGCACATCGTAGGCGCCAACTTCAAGAAGCCGCCTCAGGCACCACCCCTCTTTACCCACACACCGGAGAGTCTACTCAAGGACACCCAGCGCATCCTTGACGAGAGCAAAGCACTGCAAGACAAGGTCGTCAAGGAGGTCACACCCGAGACGGCTACCTTCCAGAATATCGAGCTTCCCTTCGCCCAAGACGACAACCGCATGTCACTCGAGACCCACATCATAGGCTTCTACCAGGCAGTGTCGACCGATGCCAAGGTTCGCGATGCATCGACAGAGGCCGAGAAGCAGATGGACGACTTCTCAATCGAGGCGTCCATGCGCGAGGACATCTTCCAGCTCGTCGATGCCGTGTACAAGAAGCAGAAAGATGACAAGAGCTTGGACGCCGAAAGCAGGCGGTTATTGGAGAAGGACCACAAAGGCTACATCCGCATGGGTCTGGGCATTCCTGCTGGACCAGACCGAGATCGCTTCAAGGCCATCAAGAAGAGGCTGTCTGAGCTGAGCATCACCTTCCAGAAGAATCTGAACGAGGAAAACGGCGGCTTGTGGCTGACACGCAAAGAGCTGGAAGGCGTGCCTGAGGACGTTGTAGAAGGCCTCACCAAGGGCAAAGTGGGCACTGCAGATGAGGGCAAGGTGTTCCTCACCTTCAAATACCCAGACCTTTTCCCAACCTTGAAGTACTGCAAGAACGAGGAGGTGCGGCAGAGAGTCTTCATTGCTAACGAGAACAAATGCCCTGACAACACGGAGCTGTTCAAGGAAGCCATTGTGCTGCGTGATGAAGGTGCTCGCCTTTTAGGCTACCCAAATCATGCCACATTCCGCATCGAAGATAAGATGGCCAAGACACCCAACACTGTCGATACCTTCTTGGGTGACCTCCGGGAGCGTCTTGCACCAGGTGGCCTCAAGGAGATCGAGAAGCTGAAGGAGCTAAAGAAAGCTGAGACTGGCAAGGCTGACAACTACTTCCTCTGGGATCACAGATTCTACGACACTTTGATGCTCGAGAAGGAGTATCAGCTTGACCAGAAGCTCATCTCGGAGTACTTTCCGCTCCAGACATCCATCAGCGGCATGCTCAATATCTTCGAGGAGATCTTCGGCATGCAGTTTGTTGAGGTCCAGGGCGAGCACAGAGATCAGATCTCTGAGACTGGCAAGGGCAGCGACATCGTATGGCATCCGGACGTGCAAGTGTTCGCCGTGTGGGATGATCAAGGCGAAGGCGGCGGCTTCGTCGGCTACCTCTACCTCGATCTTCACCCACGCGATGGCAAATACGGCCACGCCGCGAACTTCAACCTTCAGCCGGGTTTCATCAACGGGAACGGCACAAGAAGATACCCCGCGACTGCATTGGTATGCAACTTCAGCAAGCCGACGCCAAAGAAGCCATCTCTCCTTAAGCACGACGAGGTGGTCACGCTGTTCCACGAGCTGGGTCACGGTATCCACGATCTAGTCTCGCGGACAATCTACAGCCGCTTCCATGGCACTGCTACCGTTAGAGACTTCGTCGAAGCGCCATCGCAGATGCTGGAGAACTGGTGCTGGACGCCGTCACAGATCAAGTCTCTCAGCAAGCACTGGTCATACCTCTCGCCTGAGTACGCTGAGGCATACAAGCAGGAGCATGGCGCTCAAAAGCCATCTGAGAACATTCCTGACGATCTGATCCAGTCCGTCGTCAGAACACAACACGTCAACGACGCGCTCTTCAACCTGCGCCAGCTCCACTTCGGCATCTTCAACATGACAGTCCACGAGCCGGTCTCGCACGGCGAAGTCGAGAAGCTCGACGCATCAGAGACATACAATAAGCTACGCAAGGACATCTCGAAGATTGACGGTCCTGAAGAGATTGGTCAAGGCTACCACTGGGGCCACGGACAAGCTACCTTCGGCCACTTGATCGGCGGCTACGATGCTGGCTATTACGGCTATCTCTCCAGCCAGGTCTACTCTGCCGACATGTTCTACACTGTCTTCAAGAAGGACCCAATGAACGGCAAGGAGGGCAGACGGTATCGACATACTGTGCTTGAGAAGGGTGGCAGCCAGGATGAGATGGAGACGCTGAAGCAGTTCCTTGGTCGTGAGCCGAGCACTGAGGCGTTCTACAAGGAGCTTGGTCTGTCGTAGATCAGGGCGCTCCTCTGAAACTCCGCTCGTTCCATTGCTATGAGCTGTAGATACACTGCGTATACTCGGCTACGTGCTCATGTCTCCATGTATGGTGCTGCTTCCTTCGCTGGTATCAGTTGCTAATTCTAGAGACCACCGGTCGCTCGGACGGCAGTGGCTGAATGTGGCTGGGAAAGGAAGTAGCATGTGGAAGTGTATCGCGCATATTGCAACGAAGAAAACGACGACTGTACATGTAGCATGTGGAAGTGTATTGCGCATGCTGCAACGAAGAATACGACGACTGTACATGTAGCATGCAAGCGACGTCCTTGTGCGTGTGCAGTCATGACGATTGACGAGCAAATTCATCGTCGAAGCCGAGTGCGACAAGTGTCCTCTGGTCGGCTCAAAGGTAGTCTGGTCGTCATGCTGACTCGTCGCATTGAAACGTGATGCCGCGAAGGAGGGACATAAGGGTGATTTTGAGGACAGGTGTGGGAGGTAGAGATCGTCTTCCCGCGCTTTGGCTGCGAGCAGTGAATATCGTGATTACAGGCGGCTGATTGCGACGAGAGCGATTGCGATGGCAACATGTCGCACGCATTGGAAGAAATGCGACGATGGCGACGGCGTCGAGGAGCTAACGATGAGACGATGAGACGATGAGACGAAATGATGGGAGAAGAAGATCATGATTCATTCAGTGAGCTTCCTGATGGCAAGAACGTGAGCGAAGAAGGAAACAGAAGACAGTGCTGAGGACCAGCCACCATCCGTCAATCCGAATCGTGGCGCCTCAGCAGTAAGGGCTATGTGAGTGTCAGCGGCGTGGAGAGCGAGTGAAGAGCGAGATGAGAATGAGAGAGAAGACAAAGAGGAATGGCAGGCGAGAAGAGCTGAGACGACGTAAGAGATACAGAAACAGTGAAAATGAAGTTGAGAGCAGAAGAGTGACATTGCGGAGACAAGGATCGAGTCGAGGGCCCGCCACCACCCGCCACCCCCCGCCACTTCGAAATGTGACGCCTCAACACGAAGGACCTGCGAGAACTGTGATGGTGAGTGGTCAGCGCTGCAACGAGAAGGAAGGGAGGAGAATTAAGAAAAGAGAGGACTTGCCGTTGATGATGGGTCTACAAATTTCACTGCCGTGAGCTCTCACAACCCGTTGAGAGGAGGAGGAAGAGAGAGATGAGAATGCGACAAGAAACGAGAGCAGTTTCCTGGAGACTGAAGGTTGAAGGAGGAAAGACAGATGGAAAGAAGGAAAATTTGTCGAGAGTGCTGGTGACCCTCCTCTCATCCGCCACTCCGAAATGTGACGCACCAGCTGTCAGGTATCTGCAAAAGAACTGTGGTAGTCAGTGGTCAGTGTCGATGGTCAATCGTGTATAGAGAAAACGGGGAAAGAAGGAAAACTTGGCGTCAACTCAGAGATGGGTCTTAAATTTTACTGCCGTGAGGTCTCACGACCCAGATGAGTTGAGATGAGAAGGAGAACTTACTGTTGAGTGTGCCGATGGATCTTATTGCCGTGAGGTCTCACTGCCCAAAGGTCTTGTTAAGGCAAGGAAGGGGGAGTGAATGAAAGAGGAAGAGATAAGAGGATGAAGCCTTGCCTGGAGGTCGCCGATGGGACTTATCGCCGTGAGGTCTCACTGCTCAAAGGTCGAAGAGGTTAATGTAGAAGAGAAGGAGAGACAGCGAAGAGGCAACGGGTTTTGTGCTTGCGAAATGTGGATATCACTGCTTCACCCCTGGGCGAAGCCATAGCTTCTTGCACGATCCTATGAGAATGGAAGAAATTTTGCTGTCAGAATGGTTGTCAGGTGGGCACGGTGGGGCGTTGGACGTATCAGAGGGGCCGCCGATGCTATGCTCCAAGTCGTCAGTTCGCCGAACGGCGGCGAGGTCAGGACACTTCTGTTGGGGAGCGATTCAGCGAGGTATTACAATGGCGGGAAAACCACTCAAGACAGACATTGAGACAGAGCGACGAAGAGCAGTATGCGATTTTGCATGCCCAGACGGTCGAAACGTTGCAGCAATTGGCATCGCGAAACAGAGCCTCGTAGGGCTGCAGCAACCGCGTTGCGGACGACCATGCGCAAGCCATGAGGCGGACCCACCAAAGGTCGCTGGATATCAGGTCGCTCGGAATGGGAGACATCGCGAAGTGCTTGCGCATTGACCATTGCGTTCTACCGATTACGGGCAGAAACGGAGTTGGCATTCGCCATGATGGTCAACTACATGATAGGACCGTTACGAAGACAGCGATGACAGATTCAAGTGGCAACAGACATCGCATTGTGCCAAAAGAGCATTGGGCACGACTCTCACAAGGCTGACCCACCAAGACCCTAGACTACCAAGACGCAGGAACCCGATCGGCATGCCGATCAAATGTCGAGTCGTTAAGGAATCGCGACACTTTGTGCCAGCGGTCGTACAACACAGAGGCGGCAGTATAATCAACAGCTGTTCGTCATACTACAGGTCGCAGAACCCTGTGTGATCTGATTCAGGGGAATTCGATTCGAGCCAATTCTACTTGGCCGGTAGACATTCTTCGATATGAAGACCCTTCGTCAGCGCCCCACCGCTGTCCATCATGCAATCGTGGACTACGCGGAGAGATGCTGCGCAGGCAACAGAATTTACATTGTGTAAGTCGAGCGAGGCCATGAACAAAACCGTGCCAGATCGACTTTCCTCATTGAGTCTGCGCAACGCCCAATCGGTAAGCTGTGTCTATGCTCGATCACCACATCACTTCACAGGCACCACCTACCATGTTCAAGGCTTGCTATACAAAGCAGGAGTCTCGAGGACTTGAAGTTGCTTTTGGGACAATTAGGCTCACTGCGCCAGGCATCCTTGCGTTTCGGCCTCATACCAGAACCCTCTCGTTGGAAATGCATGTAGTTTTGATCTCAGTACTTACGTTTTCGTATGTCGAAACAATAATACGATACGGCGTCTACAAAAGTCACTGTAATCTTCTCATTGCTATCTGTCAACCTACCTCCCCTCGATCTCCGTCCTCCTCGACCTATTCTTCTCTGTGCCACTGAATCTTCCCGCTATACTTATTCCTATACGATGCTCTGGTCTCAATCCCCGGCCGCACCCAAAGTATGTCGTAGTCACTATCTCGTCATCGCAGCATCTCTCTCCGTGTGCCACTCGTCAGTCACCTTCACGCCAGGACCTTGCTTGTAAGGCATTGTACCTGGTAGTATTCCATCTGCTGGTTCCGTGATGTAGTACAAGGCTCAAACTTGGCGACTTCGTTTGGCCTTTGACAATGATCAGTGGCTCCTTCCGTGACACGGCTAATGAATCGCAAGTCGAGGGTCAGCAACAAGAGGATCAAGGACTCGGATGTCCCTGCTTTAGATCCGCCGCCTCAGATTCAAAGTCTCACTACTTGCTTTTCAGTAGTCCGATTCGTCGTCGACATGGCTTCTGATCATGGCCGGACATTGAGATGGTGGAATGACCAAGTATATCTTCACCAGATACTGATGTACTCCAGTGAAGCAGCAGCAGCAGCACCTACCTCATCCATCCGGGACATTACGACATCGGATGAGCGTCTGATATTAGGTGAATCCGCCCGGTATCGGGAGGTGGCATTCACAGGGTGACTCGTGTCTCGTGCATCGTTGGCTGTCCCTTCGCTGCCGAGACTTCTTGGACGCTACAAGTAGGATGTGTTGATAGAAACAAAGTTTCGACTCTATTTCAAGGACACGGAAGGGATACGCGAGCTGCCAAGCAATTCAGCGGCATGGATCACCCCTGAACGGGTGCTTCAAGATGTCAATGGAAGTAATGACCTACATGTACTGTCTTCTCTTTCCACTTCCCACAGACTTCACTCGTGTTGCAGGACATCGTCCCTTGTCGACATGCCGGCTACGTCACATACTGGCACTTCTACATGCTGAGAATGCGCTTCCAGCACCATGTTACCCCAACGTTTCGCCGGATCACACGACGATATCCATTCCTCCGCAAAGCATGCCTGACCACTTACATCTTGACTGTGTTGTGGTTCTACCTACTCTACCGTGGTGAAAGATTAACCTTCGAATCGCACATCCAAGCCTGTCATTGGGACAAATGGGAAGAATGGCCACACGATGCCACACCCCACCGGCTGGTGTTCGTGGCAGATCCGCAGCTGGTTGATCCACACACATATCCTGGTCGACCATGGCCACTGTCGAGTCTGACCGAAACGTACACCGATCTGTACATGACGAGGAACTTCCGCCTGGCCAACGAGCAGCTGGACCCTGACTCGATCGTCTTCCTGGGAGATCTGTTCGATGGAGGAAGAGAGTGGACACCGAAACGAGCGAGGATGCTGAAGTCATGGCAGAGAGACCATCTTGTAAAGCTGGCAATCTTGAAAGAAGGGGAGAGAGAAGGACAGAAGACACTATCTCCAGAATTTGTACCTGGCGAGAAAGGACGCTGGTCAAAATATAGCGACACTCAGTGGCAGACTGAGTACGATCGATTTGGCAAGATCTTCTTTGCAAGGGAGCAGCTATATCCCAAAGTAGAGCGGAGCTTGGTGCCAATGTGGCTGATGGCAGATGATCCAGTGAGCATTGCGAACGGCGCGCCCTCTCCAGGCTGGCATGAGTACGGCATTGACGGAAAACATCGCGAGATGAAGACAAGCTTGCCAGGAAACCACGATCTAGGATTCGGCTCAAGTGTGCAGTCGG
Organism: Dothistroma pini CBS 116487; assembly: GCA_002116355.1. Lineage (NCBI taxonomy): Eukaryota > Fungi > Ascomycota > Dothideomycetes > Mycosphaerellales > Mycosphaerellaceae > Dothistroma > Dothistroma pini. The sequence goes on along the minus strand of KZ108367.1, from coordinate 24,993 downwards.
CAGTGCGGGATCGTTTTCAGAGCCACTTTGGAGAAGCCAACAGTGTCTACGTACTGGGCAACCATACTTTCGTCAGCTTGGACGTGCCGTCACTCTCAGCTTTCGATGAGTACTCCCAAGAGGAAATGACCGAAGAGCGCAGGAACAAGTACTCTGCCGTATGGACGCCGACGAATGAGTTCATGGACGGATTGAATACATCTGCGCCAAAAGTAGTCGAGAGGCACATCAATCAGTACTACCCAGGAGCATATCCCGACCCAACATCATGGCATGGTCTTGAAGGAACGCAAGAGGAAGAGCTGCGTGAGAAGACAGGTGCATCGAGCTCAACGAGCAGAAAGCCAAAGCTGCCAGTGATTCTACTATCGCATGTGCCGCTCTATCGCAACCCTGATACGGATTGTGGCAAGTTACGCGAGAAAGGCAAAGCGATAACGGTCGCTCGTGGGTATCAGTACCAGAACGTCCTTACTCCTGCACTGTCCACCATGATCACGAAGAAAGTGTCCGTGGCCGGCGACATTGAGCACATCTTTTCTGGCGACGATCACGACTACTGTGACCTGACTCACAGGTTTAATGTCGGTCGATGGAACGAGGAGAACAACAAGGAGCAAGTTGTCTTGAAGACCATCCGAGAGATCACAGTGAAGTCCTTTAGCTGGGCGATGGGTGTCAGAAGGCCTGGCTTTGAACTCGTCAGTCTCTGGAATCCCGTCGACTCAATGGGCAGGACTGTTGGTACGCCGCTTCCAACTGTTCAAAGTCATCTATGCTTGTTGCCAGACCAGCTCGGTCTTTTCATCAATTATGTGATTTGCCTCGGATGGACTTTGCTCATCCTGGCGGTGCGCGCCATTATTCTCGGCATTCGTAACAAGCCGAATGAGACAGGTGACGATAGCGACGATGATCTGACGACAAAGCTTTCGTTGCCTCGTTATCAGCCTCGATCAAGTCCAAAGCCTTCGATTAACGGACGGGCAAATGGGTATGCCAGCCCCAATAAGGATCAGAACTCCGGATCACAAGGACGTCAGCGAGCAAGTTCGACGTCAAACTCCTTCCAGTCTGGCGGTAACACCAAACAGAACCTCAGCGTTCAGCGAAGCTATAATGCTCGCACAAGAAGCGTCAGTCCTAATGTTAGTGCCGCCAGCGCCTTGAATATGGGCGAGAGTTTCAATCCTGCGCCTGCTGCACCTCTTATCGACCGTGCCGGATACTTTCCGCAACTACGATGGCAGGACCCAGATGACAGCGACGAAGAATCACATGTTGGGAAAGACGACAAGGACGAGAAATGGAAACGCCGTAGGCGGACACCGGGCGGACCGAGAAGAGCTTTCAACGAGTTCGTTGCTAGCCTGTTGATCGTTGCTGTGCCGGCTGCGCTGTTCTACGCTGTGCTGATCAAGAACGGATAGAATAGCATACATTGACGCTGTCTGATGGAAAGAGAGCTAATGTTGACGTGCAAGTGCCAAAAGACTTCATGCGCCTTCCTCCAACGACTCTTCCTCACACTTTTCCGCCTCCCTCAGCACGACACTCTCGTTGACAACGTTCCGTACGGGTTACCACCGCGTCAGAAGGCATGGTACATTTGCCGAGTTGAATATACTGCGCGCTCTCGGGTATTGCAATATTCACATCGAGCTGCTGACATTAGACGGATCCAATCGGCCGACACAGAAGCATGAGCTGGGATACGTATCGTGTGCCCCGCGCAGTTCATACCGGGATATCCAAGTGCTGCATCTGCTGAAAGCGGCGTGATCATGGTGATTGTACTCGTCACTGACCAAGTCGGACATCTGAAAGGCCGAAAGACTGGACGTTTCGTTATGCACAGCAGCTTCTACTCGCTGTGTCTTACATCGGCGTTTGATTTCAATCCATCATACTGGTCTTTGCCCGACCAAGAGTCTTCACCATGGGCGAAGCAGCCAACGCTACGGTCTATGGCACCTTCCGCTTCCTGGAACCAGACCTCTCCGTCTCGGCAGAGGAACGAGCCATCTTCGCACCTCCAGCCAACATTCGAGCCGTGGAAGAGAAGATCCAGCTACATGACTTCCGTACCTCGAACGATGTCGCGAAAGGCGCCGAGGGCCTTGATGTGCAGGCGTTCACGTACATCAAGCACAAGTCTGCATTGACTGGAGAGGAATTGTCACAAGGCACGAACGCCGAGGACATCTATGCTCCTGAGACTGTTGACATGATTTTGAAGCTCACGGGCGCCTCGAGAGGCGTTGTGCATAATGTGGCTTTCAGACGAGATCCGGCCACGAAGCAGAATGATTTGAAGTATGTGATGAGAGCGGGCCGTGAGAGGGATCAGGCCGTTAAGAGTCTGCCTCAAGACCGTATTTTAGGTGGGTCCTAGGGTCTCAGTCATCGTCAATCGGTCCAAAGCTGACCGTTGCAGTGAACGGTCGAAACAATGATGACACGAACGAACCTGCACGACACGCTCACTGTGACATGACCTTGGAGTCACTCCGTGACACACTCACCATGTGCAGGCAAGACATCTGCGAAGCTGCCAAACCAGCTGCTGAGGCCGAAGCGATCAGAGCTCAGGGCGCAGTAGTGCGAGTTCCACGCTACGCAGCCTACAGCGTCTGGGTAAGCCCCTCCCCATCAACCCAAACTCCCTCTCTACGTCTAAACCCCTCACAGCGCCCCCTCAAAAGAGTCAAACGCGATCCCATCGCAGTCCTCGACTACCGCAGCATCGATCCATCCGAGCTCCTAATCACAGACTTCCGCGTTCCCAGCGCCGTCCTGCCAAATGGCGAGTACATCGTCAAAGCATGGCTGCATGGGCCCCCTAAGCATCCGAAGAATTTGAAGTGGTATTGGATGCCAGAGCAGACTCCTGAGGATGTGGTCATCATCAAATTCTCGGACTCGGCGTCGGCTGAGGATCCCAGTGTTGCGGCCGGGTGTATTCATTGTTCGCCGATTATAGAGGGTACAGAGGGGGAGGAGACGAGGCACAGTGTGGAGTGTAGGGTTTATGCGTTTTGGGATTAGGTCTGGAAAGTGGTTTGTTGAGTGTATTTGATGATGATTTCACCCTCGTCCAGAGGGTTGTCGAAGCCGGTGACATACTGATTAAATCAATCTCTCGATATGTCCAAAGTGGAGTTGGTGTTGACTCCTTTGTCCCTTCTCTCGCGGGATCCGTTGCCAGACAAGCTCTGGGTCTACTTTGAAGTAGACAAGGACACAGCGTGCTCTATAGCTCTCTGCAAGAGCTTTGAACCCATCGCGGTCTGCTTTTGCAGAGAAGGATCTGTCTAGACCGAGATCAACGTCTCCATTGTCCAGGAGAGCTTGGAATGCTTGCAGAAAGACCTCGGCCGCTTTATCTTGGTACTCGTCGTACCTCTTAGCGTCCTAATCAACGCCACAGATCCCGTGCCGTGAGGCGATGATATTGTCGTTGGAGAGGCGCTGGAATGACGGCAATGTCTCGCATACAGCTTTTGCTAGTGTGGTCTTGCCGGAGCCTAAGGCAAAAATGTAGTTCAGATGTGTACGATACATGTAGTAGCAGAGACTTACCGGCAATCGCGCAAGTCATCAAGACGACCGGGCGTTGGTCGTGACTTGTTCTGAGCAGATACGGCGTGAGCTCTGTCACGATCCGTGCTGGGTCATTGTTGGAAATGATAAGTGGCTGGGCCCTTGCGCATCATACTGATATTGTTCCCTCGACCAAGGACGAAGAGTCGGAAAAGGAAGAGGGAAATATGCAAAAGGCTCAGCGCGCCGCGAGCCGCAGTGATCGTATTCATATGTGTGCATTGCTATGTACTGGGACCGCGCCCATCGAGTAGCATGGCTTCTTCCTGTGACCGGAACAAAGTACTACTTATCAGGAATGCGCCTACTGCTTCGGCTGTCAGTGTTCCTCAAAATACCTTGTCACACCCTTTCCTGACTATCAGCTGCGATGGCCCAGCGTTCCTATCCTGGGCGTACGTCTATGAGGTGGAAAGCCTGGTGGCTTCCTCGAAAGCACGGCTAGCATTGCCGCGCGAGATATCCCACTTCTTGGGATCGTCACTCCACCAGCGTGGAAGCTCATGGAACTCAGCTTGCTCGAAGTCAATGATGTAGCTGATACATGGTCAGCTTGCGCACCACAACAACATCGTCCATGTTGAGCTTATCACTTCTTCTCGGCTACATCGTAGACGGCATTGCCTCCGTGATGATGGGGTTGTTGTCGTCCCGCAATTCTGGATCTCCCTATATCTTGTCAGTGGTGTTTCCTTGACGTCCCTGGCAATGTAGCGCGGCGCAGCGCGATGAGGAAGCCATATGAAGCCGGCATAAAGCGCGATAGTCGAAGATCTGTAGAGGTGACCTCGCAGCGGTAGAATCCAGCAGTACCAGCCATCGTTTTTGTGAGCTGGTACCCGCCTCATAGGCCGGGCACCCCAATGTCGCGAAACGACATGTTGCGCTGCCGTGATGGTCTATAGTATTGCTCGTGCTGTCGTCTATGTTGTGTGCAGCTGTTATGTATGCAGTCTTCGAAGCGAGGCCACGAGAAATCTGCATCGGCTGCCTAGCATGCATTTTCGCAGACTCGGTGAATGCAATCTCATATAGCAGACGCTGACATGTGATAAGCTGAAGGTGGACGAATGTCTGATTCTCAGAGTGAAGTCGAGATCTGTCTTACTGCTGTTAATGAGGATGGTATCTCCCGAAAACGCCAATCGTAAAGTCATCAACGCCGCGCACTCTCACTCCTCGTCTATCTTCTCCCATGTGATACTGCCAGCACTCGCGCTCAGGTCCTCGTCACTCGCATTTCTCATGATGGTCGTCGGCGGACTACCAGTAGCCATCATCCAGGCAATGAAGGCTGGTGGCATCAGACTGGCAACGATATCGTAAGTCAGGCTGCCTCGTCCAACCCGAATCGTCCTCCATGGTCGTCGTGCCGTCAAAGTATCGAACACTGTATCGTGTAACTGTCGCAACGGCGTTGGCTTCAACTTCGGTGACGGCACGCCATCTCGTCTTTGCCTCGCCGTAACAGCCGGTATATCGATATGGCCCAGCTTAAGATGGGACACACTCACCCCATCTTGCCTCAGCTCGGCGTCTAACGTCGAAACAAAGCCCTGCAGCGCGCCATACACCGTGCTTTCCACCGCATACATCGGCGGCCTCAACGCAGACGTGACCGAAGGCGTAAGCATCAGCACATTCGCCTTGTGCTCCATGACCGCCGGCAACAACATCTGCGTTGTCGCAATCGTATTCAGCACCTTCGCATTGAACGCGTCACTCCATTCCTCCGAGGTAATATCTTCCACCCTCGCCGACACACCTGTCGTATCCGGCACCAGCATCAACCCTCTCAATCGTAACGTATGCGGCTCCGCCCCATCAAACGCAACATGCGTCCTACTCAGTGACTGCTGAAACCGCGCCAGCTGATCCTGCGCTCTGAATGGATCCACCATATCCAGCGACAACGGGATAAGATCCGCCCGTGACTGGGCGCGAATGTAATGTTCATCCTCCAACGTATTGGCCACGACATACACGACGAAACCCCTCCTCTCCAGATCAAGATACAGCGCGCTCGTCAGAGAATTCGCAACGGCGCCCGCCACTACCACGACCTCCGTTCTCGCGCCACTTGATGACTTCTTGGCCCTTCGTTTCTTATTCAGGCTCCTGCTGCGGACGTATACGAATGTTCCTACTGAGCCTGTTACGAGGAATGCAACGATCGCGGCTGTGAGAGCTTTGTTTCTGGAGATCCATCGTTCGACTTGTTGAAGGGTCGTTGGAGGTGGAAGGCGGCGGGTGGGTGGTGAGAGTGGTTTGGAGTGGGCGAAGCGGTCTTTCAGGCTGCCGGCGACTTGGTCGAAGTGGCGCTCGACGTCGGCGGCGATGGCGTCGAATTGGTTGCGGGCGAAGTTGATGAGTTGTTGGGCGTCGGTCATGGTTGCTGTTGGACACGACCGGGGTGAGCAGGATGAGTGTCAACGTGATGTTCCTGAAACTCCGAGTGATGGAGCTCGACGAGCTGTAGGTCGGTGGGGCGCAGATCCACTTCGGACGCTGGTCACGCGCTTCACATGAACGACTTCTATTATTCAATACTACACGAACATCAGGGTAGCATTGATTGCTACGATTAGGCTGTTTCTAGTGAATGGTGCGTAGTCTTCACTGTAGCATCGAACAAGTCATGCGGAATGGTCACCGTAAGCTCGCTACATACTACAGTGGCTAGCTGCTCGTTACTTCCACATCGCCATGTGCTATGCTCAACCGCTGGCGAAGGAGCACAGCTACAATAAACCAGAGTCCAACTCATCCTTTTGAATCGCTTCGATCAGCCGAGCGCTGCAGTCTGGGACGTATGGAGTCGTGCCGCCTCTGAATCACATGAGTCACCGCAACTCTCCCAGTTTCGCCACGATCCTTCTGCTCGAAGCCGGCTTTTGCAATCATATACGCTCAGGACTCTTCTGTAGTCATCCAATAGCTCACCAAAGGTTCTCTAGTTTAGTGGTAGAATGCGTAGTTTGGGACTATGTGGCGAGTGTTCGATTCACTCGAGAACCCTTCTCTTTTTGCTCAACTCCACGCCTAACAGAGGAGCTGGAGGATTGCATTTTCTCAAGCGCCGCATAGTTGTCGCCAAGGCTCGACTGCACCGTTATGACTCCGCCTTGCTTGGATGGATGTGGCCTCGACCAACTTGAGCTCGTTATGTTACGACGTAGGCTTCATATTGCTACAAGCTGAGCATGTCCACCACTGATGCTCCATAAATGCTCCACAGCGGCACTTCCAGCCAAGGCTCTTGTTCTGACGATTGGGCGCTGGTGGCAACTCTGCCCGGACGGGTTTCTTCGAGGCAGCGGTCACGGTCTTTACTTTTTTTGCCTTCCGCTGTGGACGTTCGACTCCGCACGCTTCGCATTGGAGGTACTGCAGAGGATTGATGCAAGTGCAAATCTCGCAGGCCCACTGGTCGTCTGTCACATCATTCGAAGGCTCTGATATACTGGACAAATCAACGAGTGGTGTCGCCTCCAATTTGATGCCTCTGTCTGGAATCATTTCGTGCTTGATAGGCTTCGTGGGAGCAGCTGTATTGCGCATGCTTTCTTGCATTGCCCATTTTAGCTGTTCTTCTTCGCTGGGCTGAGCTTTAGCGGATGGCAAGCTCATTTTTGCATCGTAGAGACCCTGCTCTGGACTCCACGACAGGCCAGCACCTGGTTTCGAAGTGTCCTTGAATGTGCCTTTCAACTTCTCGGTCTCTTCTTGCTCCATGAGCTCGTACAGCGCCTGTGCAATCGCACGATTGTTAGCATCGTCTTCTTCGGCTCTCGTAGAAAACGTGTTCTTGGCTGCATCGTCGGCAATCTTCCCGGCATCTTGTCTGCCTGCTCCACATCCTCCCTTGTTCATCGTGTTGCGGCGAATGACCTGGTCAGCAATAACACTCCGTACATCAGCATCGCGAGCATGTAGTGGAGTGCCACCAAGTTTCTGACCAGATCCGTGAAACAGTGTGCCTTGATTTTTCCGCTTCTCAGCACTGGCCCGTGCTCGCCGCCGCATTTCGTCAGGTGGTGGAGTCCGACCATATCCACTTCCTCCGAGCCTTTGGCCTTCGCCCAAGAAACCTTCGCCAGTGTAGCCTTTCCGAATCAGTGCTTCATGTTCGTCTCGAAGCTCATCCCACAACTTGTGGAAGTTCGAGTCATGCTCGCCCCAGACGTTGTGAGAAAGCTCGTGAAGCATAGTATCGACCACTTCCTCGAACGGTAAGAAGAGATCGGGGTTGCTGTGGTATCGTAGCCGGATGCAGATCTTGTAGCCTTTGTTGATGTTGATTCCGAGCAGGCTTTGGTCAGTCGGCAAGAACTCTGCTAGAACCTGTATTCGCCACCCTCGTTTCTTCATGATGGGTTTGACGGCAGAGGCTACCTTGCGTAGGAACGTGAGAGCCGCATCAGTACGTGGGAGACCTTGTAGGTGTTCGTAGGTTGTGAACATGGGCTCAGTCTCCTTGAGTTGACTGGCAGACGACCTCTGGACACCTGAGGGGCCTCCGTTAACGGCTGCCCTGTTGCGTCCAGAAAGATCGCCACGTGGGTCACCCATGGGCCCGCCGGGATGCCATGACATGGCCGGAGATGTGGTGATGTTTTGTCGGCACGCGTTGTGGTGGTAGTCGTCGATAAGTCTGTTCACATGGAAGAGGCCAGGTGTGGAGATGGGTGCTGAAGTTGCGCGTCGCAGTGTAGGAGCTGTGAGGGAATCTCTGAAGCTGTTTGGCTTACAGTGAATGCACACATGTACTCACGATGCGTGGGTGGAGAAGACGAAGCAAGTGTAGTTAGATGCTTCTATTGGTGGTGGCAACGCCGCGTGCTTGCGTCGTCCATTTCTGCCTGCAAGCCTGGGAAGTGTCTGGACACAGGAAGAAGCGCATTACACGGCCGTGTGCGGAGGCCACGCTCCGTGTTCAAGCTCACTGCAAGCACACTCGTGAAGGGCACATGAGTGAAACCACGAGGGATGTCACAAGCAGAGAACAGAATTCACTTGTTCAAATACTCGGAAAGTATGCCGGGCCTGGCAGTCGCGGAATGATACCACAGGTACTGTAGGGGTGGCTGGGGTAGCCCGGGGTGTCTCTCGTTCACAATTGTGCACTCTGTGCAATCTTTGCAATGGCTTGCCGGGGCGGCCCGCGAGCCACGTGCGATCGTCCATCTGTATGACAGTGTGACAGTATCTTCAATGTTCGTCTCTCCGCAAGGGACGGCATTCGATGGCCAGACCCGTCGGCAGGGAGCGCATGCCCTGTACATTGTAAGAGGTCTCAGTCCCCCCGTGTTCATCACAAGTGCCAGATTCCGCATAAGGTACCTTCTATGCCTTTTCTAGCGCAAACCTTCGCAGTCATCCGCGTCAAGCCTCGCAAGCGTCCTCGGAGGCAGGGCTACCTTAGCATCGATGTTCTGCTGATGTTCAAGCTTTTCTGCTTCACATAGTGCTCCCTAGCAACGATATCCACCTTGGCTGCCTCTGCTCTAGGTATTGCAGCGAGCATCCCTTTTGCGAAACAGAAGCATTGCAGACGACCGACTTGGCGAATTATACCTAGCATTGTACCCTACCCAAAGAACACCATACACAGCTTCCTGCATACGAGAGTGCCTCTCGCGAATGCAGCCTCGGAGTGTGCGTCTGGTCGTCGTCGTGGTGCGAGGCGAAGCGCAGTAAGGCCGCGCTCCTCGTACTGGTCTCGCGGCCGCCATGGAGCAAGAGTCGGAGCGGAAGCAAGCACCCTCGCGTGTCTCCTTCCAAGAGCTGGAACTGCAGAGGACGCTTTCTGGGCCGGACAATGGACGCGATGACTACTTCTCTGCAGAGGGCAGCGAGGATGACTTCGAGGACCGGACAGCCTCTCCCTTCTCGAAGCGCCGGGAGTCTCTCACAATTCGCATTCCCCCTTCTCAAGCCAGGGCAGACATGGCTTTCACGGCACTCCAGTATTTGCCCATGCCCGTCTTAGTCTTGTCGAGCGCGAAGACGGTCGTGCTAGCCAATGAGGCCATGGGGAGGCTGCTCGGCGTCGACCTCGAGGTGGAGCATGACGACACAGAAGAAGAACCCCATTCACTCAAAAGATTGGCGAGTCGGGAGGTCAGGACTGCGTCAGATATCTTGTACGGTACGACCCTGGGACAGCTGGGTCTAGACTTGCTCCAAGGTGGAAATGCTGTTTTCATGGCCTGGGAAGAGTTCTTGGGCACTGTGGTAGATGACGCTGCAAAAGCCCAAGCCAGCACGACACAGTTGAACGCGCATCTTGATAGCCTACGAGATCACGACACTACTCCTACTGGTTCTCGTCATAGAAGGTCTACTTCTACGACAAGCTCTTCGCGACTAAGCTCTTCGCGACTAAGCTCTTCGCGACTAAGCTCCTCAACGGCTGGAACACGGACTGAGGTCCACGATGCTATCGTTGACATCGTTTTCTCTACGCATCGAGATGCAAAGTCTGGTCTCCCTCTAGCAAGCCGTACTCAGATGGCCGATCATGTACAGGCGCAGATGATCGTGTCTGTGTGGGCCACGGAGGATGAGCAATACTTCACTCTAACCTTCACCTCCACTTCTGCTAGCCCGCCGTCATCAGACGGCAACAGTGCGAGGACCACAAGCAGAACAGTGTCCAGAACACCGACAAGCTACTCTAACAGCGTGCCTTCCGGACTGAGTTCAGGTTCCAGCTCGAGCTCTCACCATACTGGAAAGCCACGATCTGGTCATGTACTCAGTCCGCCTATTTCGAACGTTGCGAGTCCCACAACTATGCCCAGAATGGACTTCCCGCCTAGAGGGCCACCCGCCAAAGCGTCTCAAACGTCAGCTCCCACGATGTTCCACAAAACCACGAAGCTGAAGGAAGCTCTGCTGAATAGCATGAACATACCAGCTTACGCTATGTGGAAGGACGAGTCCTTTGGCGTGCCCAACAAAGCTGCGATTAAATTGATCTATCCCTGGATCGAGGATGGTAATTTCGACTCCAACGAGCAAGCACGTGACTTCCTATCGCGGTACACACTCTACAGAGGGGACTTCTCGGAGGAAGTGCCTTTTGAGGAGTTTCCGATCATGAAACTGATGCGGGAGAGACAACGGTTTGAAAATTATCGTGTCGGCATGTATAGTGTCAAGGACGGAAGTCGCATGCTGTTCGACGTTGGTGGCGAGCCCATCGTTGACGATAAGGGAGACTTCTTGGGCGGACTGGTCTTGTTCTACGACGTGACGGACTACGCTCGCACCATCAGTCGCCAGCAGCTTCAGAACGAGCATCAATTCGAGAATATCACAAACTTGATACCGCAAATGATTTGGAGGACTACGCCGGACGGTGCTCACGACTACTAGTAAGTTGAGACCGGCGCACGCTTCAATCTATGATTATGGAGAAAGCACAGCTGACATACTGGTCTTTAGTAACGATCGGTGGTATGAGTATACCGGCCTCACTGTGGAAGAAAGTGGAGGCGAGGGCTGGCTGAATGCGTTCGACAAAGACGACCTGAAAGTTGTCGCTCCAATCTGGGAGCACAGTCTTGCCACCGGCGACGAATATCGCGTGGAGTATCGATGCCGGCAATATAACGGAGACTATCGATGGATGCTCGGCCGAGCAACACCTATGCGGGACGATGACGGGAACATTGTGAAGTGGTCCGTACTACTATTCTTTGAGATATTTAATAATTACTGACAGTTTCCAGGTTTGGCACTTGCACGGGTTCGTACTGCTATTCTTCAAGGTATTTAATGGTTACTGATAGTTCTTCGCTATAGATATTCACGAGCAAGTCCTCGCTCGAGAAGAGGCGAAGCAGACTAAGATGCAGCTAGAGCAAGTCATCGAGCACGGCCAAATCACTCTTTGGGCAGTAGACAAGGAACACAAGCTGCTTCTCGCAGAAGGCAAGTCCATGTCCCCAGACCCGAGCGGCGCAGACGATTTCTATCACGGCAAGAATCGATGGGTGGGCAAGTCTTTGTGGGAGATCTTCAAAGCCCAAGGTCGATTGAGTGAGCGGGAAGCCTTCGAGGGGCCTGTGGACGACATTATTGCCGGCAAGATAAAAGATCAAACCATCGAGGGGCAGGTCACAACAACGGGCCGCTGGTTCAGGACTCGCATGTATCCACTCCTACGTCAGGAACGTACGGGCGGCATCGAAGGCGAGAAGTATATTGATGGTGTGGTTGGAGTGAGTATGGATATCACCGAGGTCGCTAAGCGCAACCAGGAGGTAAGTACGACGGGGGTGGGCTCACGTGACTCACACACAGACCTTTGCTAACCACAAAGCAGAACGCGAGGCTTATGGCGCAGAGTGTAGCAGCCAAGGAAGCAAGCAAGATGAAAAGTCAGTTCTTGGCGAACATGTCCCACGAGATCCGCACGCCTATTGCTGGTGTCATTGGCATGTCCGAGCTTCTTCTGGACGATGACTCTGGCGAGCTCACGAAGGAGCAGAGGGAATGCGCTGAGAACATCCAACGAAGCGCAAACGGCCTTCTCACTGTGATAAATGACATTCTGGACTTCTCCAAGGTCGAAAGCGGTCGTCTGGACATTGAGGAAGTGCAATTTGATCTGTCTGTTGTGATCAGAGATGTCAACAAGATGTTGAGCTTCGCCGCAGAGAGGAAGGGGCTCAAGTACATCGACGACATTCAGCAGCTGAAATCGTGGAAGGTTATGGGCGACCCTGGACGACTGCGGCAAGTGATGACGAATCTACTCACGAATTCGATCAAATTCACAAGTGAAGGTAGTGTCGCGATGAAGGTCAAGGCTCAGAAGGAGACCAACGACATGGTCGAAGTGCACTTCACTGTGGAGGACACAGGCATCGGCATTGAAGAGGAGGTTCGCAAGAGGTTGTTCAAGCCGTTTTCTCAAGCCGACAGCTCGACCGCGCGGCGCTTTGGTGGTACAGGGCTCGGTCTTACCATCTCAAAGAATTTGGTCGAGCTGATGCACGGCCAGATCTCGTTGACATCGGAACTCGGACTAGGAACGAAAGCGACTTTCTCGATTCCGTTCAAGAAGGCACCATACCAGGGCAGTCAATCACCGCTGGTTGAGGTAGGGTCTATCCCGGACAGGCTGCAGTCCGAAATGTCAGTATCAAGGCCGGCTTCTGACCACAGCGCACCGACGACACCGACGACACCTCAGTTGCAGAGGCATCGCCATGACCCCTCTAAATCCGGCATACCTGGCTTCTCTTGGCCGGAAGGTAGCTACTCTGAGCAACATTACCTCCCGGAAGAGGAGCGCCAGTCTGTGAATGTGCTTGTGGTGGAGGACAACGCAATCAACCAGCAAATAGCGCTGAAAACTATCAAGAAGCTGGGCTTTCCTGTCAGAGCAGTCTGGAATGGTAAAGAGGCGCTGGACTACCTATTAGCGCCCTCGAAGGAGCAGCCTCGTCCAGATATTATCCTCATGGATGTTCAAATGCCAATAATGGACGGGTACAAGGCGACGTATACTATCCGAAATGCCCAACCGTTTGCCCATAGCCCAGAAATGCAGGGCACCCCGATAGTGGCTATGACAGCCTCAGCCATTCAAGGAGATAAGGAGAAGTGTCAAGCTGCTGGCATGGACGACTACCTTGCAAAGCCTGTGAAGAAGCCTAATTTGGAGAAAATGCTTATCAAGTGGGCCATCGAAGGCAAGAAAAAACGCGCCGAGTTGAAACATAATCCTCAGCTCATGAGTTCGAGAAAGCGACCGGTCAACCCTCGCAATGGCTCGTCTTTCGCATCGTCACTCACTTCCGACATGGACTCCCAAGAACAATTAAGCTCCGAGCTCGACAAGCTCGAAGTTTATTCCAGAACCATAGAAAGTCAAGCTGAGAGCACAGCAGACCGTGCAGATCGTCAGCAACGAGCTGAGGAGCAAGCAATTGCCTTGCGAGACCACGAGCTGATCGAAGCTGGCGAAGACCCAAAGACCAAGCTCGGGAGAGGTCTGGGCGATGAGTCAGATCCAGGACATACTAACAAGCCCATATCAGCTCTGACGGCAGAGAACATGGAGCGTTTCGCGAAGTCCGACCGAATGGCACAGTTGAAGCGTGATGGCAGCGGTTTACAGGACGGAGATGACTCTAGTGCAATGGCAACTGTCGCTGATACAGCGAGGGCTGAAATAGCCAGTACCGCTGCGGTGAGAAGTGCAGCGCCTAGTCCGAGCCCAGGTGGCTTACCCGGACCTAACAAATATCGACGGAGTCATGACTATACTTGATAGACGACCTGTAGAGGACAACTAATGCATAATGATCACGATCATGGGAGTACCATCGGGTCTCTGCACCACAACGTCGGAATGTGAATGCCGAGGTCACGTCGCGCGTCAAGCAAGGAGCAAGAGCGCGACGACGTATACTTGGCACTTCATGCTTCCTCTCGCCACGCCGGAGAACGTTGAAATTTCAAGCTCACGACGATGCAGATAAACAAGTGGCAGATCATCAAGAGTCAGCCGTCGCATGTATACCTCATATTTCTGCTGATCACCGTTCTACCACTCTACTATGGATCTTACCGATATCGAACCCGACATCACTATGGATCATCTCAAGAGCCCATACGGAAGTCCATGGGAGACTTCGTCGCGGACTGGCTCGAAACCCACGTTGTCACACCTTTGAACCCATACCCGATAGCTGCATACTGTGACCGCACAACCTGGCGACCGAATCTAGTATTCAATCTCGCGGATGCCAACGGCGGCATTGGCAATGTCCGCGGCAACATCCTCGACTTCCTCTTGTTCGCGATCGAAGCCGGCGCGTCTATAATGCTCCCCGGGATGGCTCAACGGAACGATGGCGATCTCAGTAATGTCTGGGCACGACAGGCCAACTTCGATGAGTTCTTCGATGAAGGATGGTTTCTCGGAATCATGGAGAAGGCGTGTCCGCAGATGCAGATCTACAAAGTGCAAGAGGGACAAGAGATCAAAGCAGCATTGCCAGATTACTACAGACCCCGAAGCAGAAGGATGGACGAAGACTTCGGCAACAGCCGCATAGAATACCTGAAAGACCTAGAAAGCTGGCTCCAAACCCGCGGCGTCCTAATCGACGACTTGCAAGATCTCACCCTCGTAAACCTCGAACGCACCCTCTGGGACATCGACACCCGCAGTCTCCCCTACGGCCTCCGCCGCAACTTCGGCCACCTCCTCCGCACCAACACAACGATCCGCCACCTCGCCGCCCTCATCGTGCAAAACCTCTCTCTCCGACATGCGCTTAAAATCGACCCCACCCACCCAATCCCCAAAAACGCCTTCTACGCCGCCCATCTCCGCACCGAATCCGACGCCCAGAACGCAGGCTGGCTAACCGAACCCAACACCAACTTCACCGCCCAAGTCACATCCTACATTGCCCACGCCACAGCCCACAACCTCAACATCCTCTACGTCGCAACCGGCAACGCTTCAGACCTCGCCCGCTTCCACTCCATCGCTGCCTCCCAGCACCCTCCCCTCACAGTAGTATCCAAGCACGATCTCCTCCCGCCCTCTGAACTTACAACTCTGAACGCTCTAACGTGGGACCAACAAGCGCTCGTCGACTACGAAGTGCTCCAGAGAGCCAGCATTTTCGGCGGATTCGTGAAGAGTTCTTTCAGTTATAATGTGGCCATGACGAGGAATCAGTGGGTGGAAGATGAGGGAATCGCGGTCGAGCCGATGAGGGTGCAGCATAGTGAGGACGGTGTGGCGTTTGATGATGGGTGGAGTAGGATTGTGGGGCGGGATGGGTTTCATGAGGGAAGAATTCCGAGGGGGATGTGGCCTTGAGCGAGCTCGGCGTTGCTAGAAGAATGCTATATAGCCTGTGGTTACGTAATGCGAGGATCTGTGCCGTCTGCGGTTTTGCATCGGAAGCCTGTTCGAAGGGTACTCATTTGAGAGAGTAGGGCTCGGTAGATCAGTGCTTTGATTGGTAGCATGTTGCCGTGCATTGGGCAAGGTCGTCAGTACTAGCGTAGTTGGTCCTGATGCGCGATTGCAATTCATGATATCTCTTGGCCATTCCACGATTTTGCATGATTTGTGGGTGCTGCTCGCTTGATGCGGGTCTAAAATACGTCGTAACCAATGCCAAGATATTGGAAATGACCTGGAATACTGCTGCTGGTGAAATGAAGCGGTTGAGAACATGGACTCTTGCCCCATGGGGCCCTTTTCTCTTCTCCTTTGCTCTCAGCCGAATGTGCTACTGCTGCTCGTCATGATTTTGTAACAAAGTGGCTTCACATTGCGAAGCTGGAAGCAAAATATGTACATGTCAAGCAGCAGCTCCATCCACAATCCTTCGCCTACATGCGCCTGGTAGCACTGACAGTACTTATCCTCCTCGCAGCCAAGTCCTCCGTGGTCTCGGTAACCTTAGGTCCTGCATAATTCTTCCTTCCCCAGACGACATACCAAAGGCCGGCGATTGCGAAACCTCCGACGAACACGCACGCTGCGTAATTCATCGAGCTCATGGTCACCGGCAGAGCAGAAGGCATCGAGAATAATGGAATGGCGAAGGCGCACCATGCTAGGGCGATGTTAGCAACATGTTCCCGCGAGACTGAAATGACAAAACACATACCAATCGACACAGCATTCGCAAACCATCCAAATGCACCAAGATTGAACTTGCCCGCCGACAAATTCTTCCTCCCGCCGAAGAATGAAATAGCTACTGGAATGACATAGCTCAAAGTCAAGAAGATGACACCGGAACCGTTGAAGGCATTGAAAGCAGCACTGGATCCGAGATAGATCAATCCAAGAACCGCCTGGACGACGAAGCAGAGGATCATGGAGTTAAGTGGCAGACCAAACTTGTCGTTGACTTGGTCAAAGCCAAATTTGCGAGAGCCAGGAATAGCACCATCACGTGCAAAGGCCCAGGTACAGCGAGATGCTGCTGTGGTGCAACCAGTCCCGCAGAGAAGGCCGAGAACAATGATAGGAACCGTCAAGACGAACGCGCCAACCTCGTTGCCGATCGCGGAGCGGAGAATGACGGGGAGTGGCTGGCCAGAAGGATCCGTGGCAATGACCGATAAGTCCTGCATGACAAAGCAGATCGGGATAAGAAAGACCAGTCCACAAGCCATGTTCATGAGCAAGGCACCAACGATAGCTTTCGGCACCTGAGTAGCAGGCTTCTGCACTTCCTCGCACATCGACACAACCATACCAGTTGCAGAGGTAGCATACGCGCCGTGCAGGAGACCAATGCAGAACGCCCATCCCGGCGGGTTCCATCCAGACGTCACCTCAAACCCTCCAAAGACCCAGCTTGCTCTCCGCCTACCCTCAGCAGCGATGGCGAGGATACATACGATGATCGCAATGACGCCCAAAAATGTCCACACAACAGCAGCAGTGTCGAGATGGTGGAGCCATTTGTTGCCAAAGCACGAGATAGCAGTGCATATGATCGTGATAGCAAGGAAGATCAGGTACGTCTGGTATGCTTCGGCCTGGAAAATTCCCACGGTCGTGCCGGTGCCGGAGCCATCGTCTACTTGGAAGACGTTGATGCAGCCGATCAGGAAGAGGGTGGTACCGAAGTTGACGGAGAGCGTAATGATGATGTTGCCGAGGGTGAAGGACCAGCCGGTCATCCAGGCGGCGAGTTTGCGCCATCTGGGAGAGGCGAGCATGAAAGTTTGGTAGTAGACTCCGCCTGCTAGAGGATATACCTGGAATTGGTAAGCCTGACATCCTGGTGGGTTTTGATCATGGAAAGACGCATAGGCCGAGGCACTGGTCCCTTCACATTCAATAGAGACTGCCGACGAGATTTGATTGGACGTACCGAAGTGATTTCACCAAGAGAAGCAGCGACACAGAGCATCAACAGACACACGGCTACCCAGCCCCAGATAATCGTGGTTGGTCCACCACCGGTCAGCGGATATATCAAGGTCGTGGCCAGTCCGTAAGGCACGGAGGCTAGCACGAAGGACATGAACATAACATTGAGGGTGGATCGTGAGCGCGCCAGCTGCTGTGTATATCCGAGCGCCTCGAGAAGGTCGTCTGCCGGCTCTGATGATCGTGAGTCGCGTGGGAAGGTTTCCTTGGTGTATTTGTCGACCTTCGACTCTCGTCGGCAGGTGCTATAGTTGTCTGCCATGGCTGAGCTGGATGCCACGGCAGTGGTTGCGATTGCTGGAGGGTCTCTGCTGACTTGAATGGTAAGTAGTCTCTCACTCGCAGTCCTGTGTTGAACGGTTGCGTTGGCGCTTTCGTAAATGGTTGCTGTGGGCTTAAGGCAGTGATTCACGGTCCTGGCCTATCTCTCGAGGATTTCGCGTAGGGCTGTTATCTTAGGTGGCTATGGGTCTTAGGACTGTTCTGGGGTGCTGGATCCTATCCTGACTGTCGATGATAGGAGGTCGCTATGGGCTCGAGGAGGATCTTGTCGCTTTGGGCCGTGCAAAGGTGATCAGGTGGTGCTCGTGGGGCCTCGGTCGATGGTCGATCAGAGACGTAGGGACAGTTGAGGGGCACTGTAGGTGACACAGAAAGCTTGCTTTCCTTTCTATACAGTCGCTCAAGAGTACATGCAGGAGATATGCTCGTGGGCAACTCAGGTGTATGAAGAGAAAGAGGCACCTGGAGTCGTCGGCGGGAAGGGCGTGTCCCCGGCGTCGCAGTGTACCTTTTTTCCTTTCGACGACCCATTGTTTCTTATTAGTAGGACAGTCGGCCAGAGGTGCAACGCCGTCACGTAACGTAATGATGCGCTTCGGGTACTGATGGAGATGTGTTGCCAAGGACCAAGACAGAGACTTTCTGCGCTAGAAGGCAGAGCTACAGGGTTGGCAGACGCTCCGCTGCACACTGGCGGCTTTGCTCGACGGCGACGTTGGATGAAAGTGGTTGCACGTCCGGTGCGTGAGATGTGAAGGTTCCTCTTCTAGCTGCGTTCGGTGCAGCAGTTCTATGCGGTCGAGGATCGCGTGGGCACTACTGTATCATGTCAACTTGTCCCACATTGGGTCGGGGCGATAAGGTCGGCTGGTTTCTGCACCACGAGTCTTCAGCCTCGCCAGCAGTCGCGTGGGCAGTGCACGACGACGAGTCCTGACACCTGGGCATCGTGCTCGGCGCTGGGAGCTCGCTCAACCGTTCCGGAGGCTGAATTTTATGCCGAGACCTAGCAAGTGGCATGGGGCAATTGGAAGCGATACAGGTGCGAAGGGTGGTCTGCTCGTACGGTAATGTCGCCTCGCGACGAAAGGTTATGCATGATATACCACATTCTGGGAGGTGCTTTGGTGAGCAGAGGTGGGAGATGCGCGAGATGCCACCAGACTCAAACAGGCCATGGCCATCGTCGACCAAGCTTCGCCTCATCCACAAGTTACGCCGGCTTTGCATCACGACTGAAGCGCCGCCGGCTATCTTCCTTGTCGGCCATACCGATGCCTTGGTGACATTCACTTACGAGGTGTGAAAGTCTCTTCCTTTCCACCTTGACCACTCCTAGCCCCACCGGCGTCGACCTTCGCTGTTGTTCGCGCCAGCTTCGGACAGTGGGCCATCATCCTCCATACCTTGCTCGTCGGAATGTCACCGCGACAGCGATGAGCAATGGCGGAACACATGTCATGTAGCATGGCGCTGGTATTCCGATCGCAGCATCACAGCCGTCTTCGGCCGTACTTGCGTCATGCATCGCGGGGCTTCAGATTGACAGCCCCATCTCAGTATCGGTGGTCATCAGTGTGGGATCAAGGTATTGCCACACGAGCAATCCAGTCGCGACAGTGTCACAGTAACAATGGCCAACATGAACGACTCCGTAACAGCCTCCGTAGGTCAGTACCATCCATCCATCCCAGCGGCGAGACGAGACGATACAAATCGAAAGTAGAATCATCCCAGAGCCCCCTCTCCGGCCTGTGGAAGCCGACCCATCTCCAGCGGCTCTACTATGGCCCGAACAGCGTGAAAGAGCACCTGCTCGACTGTCTGCCCACGGAGACGTCGAAAGCCTTCATCCTTACTGGCAACTCGCTAGCCACCAAGACCGGCTTGATCAAGCAGGTAGAAGAGCAGCTCGGTTCTAGACATGCAAGCACCTTCAGCAAGATTGGACAACATGCGCCGGTGAAACAGTTAGACGAGGCCACAGAGCTTGTACTCAAAGACGAGAGCATCGATACCATCATCAGCGTTGGCGGTGGCTCGCCTATCGATTCGGCCAAAGCGATTAGCTATCGCTTGAACGAGAAGAAGAAAGGAAAGTGGCTATACCACATCACCATCCCCACAACGCTGAGTGCAGCCGAGTGCACGCTGGGCGCCGGCTACACCAATGAAGATGGCATGAAGACCGGTGTTGCGCATCCAGAGCTAGCACCTCATGTTGTCATCTACGACAGCAAGTTCGCCCTGGAGACACCTCCCTGGCTATGGATGAGCACTGGCATGCGCTCCATGGACCACGCCATGGAGTTGATGTATCACCCAACTTCAACAGAAATGCCGTGCCGCCAGATGGCGCTCTCTGCAGCAGCAGGCTTGTTCGAGAGTCTGCCCAAGTACAAGCAGAACCCCAAGGACGAGCAGGTCATCACCAAACTCCAACTGGCAGCATTCGCTTCCCTTGGCTTCCTCGCACTGAATATCAAAGGAGCGCTGGGATTATCGCATGCCCTTGGCTATGCTCTAGGCTCGCCATATCAGATTCCACACGGCATCACGTCGTGCTTGACGCTTGGCCATGTCGTTAAGCTGAAAGCTCAGGCTTCCAACGAGGACGCTGCTCAGCTCGCAAGGATGGCGCCTTTCATTGGTATTGCCAAGTCTGGCGATGATCAGAAGGATGCAGTCGCTGTTGGTGATGCGATCCTAAAGCTCGTCAAGGATCTTGACCTCAAGACCACCCTGACTGAGAAGGGTGTTGGGAAGGACCAGGTCCATACGATTACGAAGCTTGCAACGAGACAGGAGTCTGGGCCTCAGTATGATGCTGTGAAGCAGCTGGTGGAGAACCTGTACTAGGTCGACGGCTGCATAGCTTAGATAGCATATATATATATATATAAAACGCGGAACAGTATACGTGCCACGACAATGTGGCCGGAGCCATGTCCTGACTCAAGTCGCCTGCTCATCGAATTCATTCACAACCTCATGTTTCACATATCAAAAGATCCTTGCTTGACGGTCCCCAGTACTCTATACTCTACATCTCCAACAACTTCTCTGCATTCACATGATACAAATCCTCAATTTCCCTCTCATTGAAAAGCCTCATAACACCCGCATCCATCCTCCCCAACAACGTCCTCACTCCACCCGCCTGCGTGAATGGGTAATCACTCCCATACATTAACCTCTCATGCCCAACTCCCACACCCGCCATCAACCCCACAACCTGACTCACAAACGAGAACCCTGCCATGTCGAACCAGACCTGCGTCCTAAAAGCCTCCTTTACCGTCTCCTCTTTGACATCCTCCCAATCCCCGGGAACCAGCTCAGAAAATCCCGTCCAGCGTGAGAGCAAAGGCGGGAAAGCGCCGCCCAGGTGTGGGAGAATTATTCTCAGGTCGGGACAGCGTCGCATCGTGCCGGACATGAAGAGGGTTGAGACGACACGGGCAGTGTCGAAGAAGAATTCTTGCATGGGGTTAGGTATGCGGCCTCCAAACGGGGCAGCGGCCGTGGGGATCTCTTTGCTGGCACCTGAGACATTGCCAGCATTGCAGGGACAGATTTTGGGAGTGGTTGGGTGGATGAAAATTAAAGCCTTGCGGCGGTTGAGTTCGTTGAAGATGGGGTCGAGGGCTGCGTCACCAAGGTAGGTTCCGTGCGAGTTGGTCAGGAGGACGAAACCGTCGGCACCTTCTTCAATAGCTTTGGGGATCTCGGCGAGACTGCCTTGGATGTCGGGGACCGGGAGGGAGGCGAAGTAGCCGAAGCGGGAGGGGTGGCGCCTTTTGAGGTCTGAGGCGAAGGAGTTGATTTTGCGGGTGAGGTCGCGGGCTAGGGTGTCGTTGCCGTAGATGAGGTGTGTGCCTGGGGATGAGATGGAGAGGATGGATTTTTGAATGCCGACTTCGTCCATCAAGGCGAGGTGGGATGTTTCGTCCCAGGCTGGGACGGCTGGCACTGCTCCATGTTAGTGTCCGCTCATCGAAGTCGTCGGGGAAGGAGGTAGCCTAGGCATCATCGAGAGACACGGACTTGCCGTATCTCGCGACGCGTTGCCTAGGTGTCCCTACGCACGTACTCCCATCCGGATGACTGTGGCCGTGTCGTCGGCATGCTTCCTGGTAGAAATCGGGAAGGAAGTGCGCATGGACATCGATCTTGGAGGGCATTGTGGACGCCATGACGGTAACGAGAGGAAAGTGCAAGAGTGCAAAGTAGTGAAGCTGTAGCATGAAGTTCACGCGTGAGTACTACGACCCACCACGTGGCGCTTGGTACTAGTGCCCTCTATAGTCCTGGGGCCGTGGGATGGGGTGGCCTTGCTGGTATGACATACTCTCGCTTCCAGTGTACGGGTGGACGAACAGAAGGGGACCCGAACTGCAGGCGAAGGCTTACACCGAAAGGCCTGTAGTTGTGCTGACCTTGGTAGCTTGGCGATGCGACTCGTACGAACGGCACCACTGAGCACTTCGTGTGATGTTCGAGTTTCGTGATCTTGCATGCCCCAGGACGCAGAATGTCTGCCATGTTTTTGGCCATGTTGTTCGCAGAGGAAGGCGACGGCACTTGGCCCGTGCAGATCCCGCGGTGGGGGGCTCGTTGATCGCACTTGCACACCAATCTTTCCTGTCCTCTTCTTCTTCTGCTCCTCATTCTCTTGAATCGATGGCAAAGGCTCACTTCGATGAGGCTGCTCATGTTGTCGGAGTCCACGTACGTCTTACCCTTGCGCAGTACTCACGACCACACGTGATCCGGCTAGATCTCGCTCGGAAATGTCACGAGGGCAGCATAAGACCGATACCTTTCCTAGCCCTACACCACTTCACGACTCAGGAGGGTCGGGGTCAATTGACTTTACCCCAGTGTTTTGAATCGACTCATTCCTTCCGTTAATTACACCGGAGAGGCGTTGAAGCGGAGTGGCCAGCATGTTGTCGCATGGTGAGTTGGTCCATTCACATTGTCGGTTCTCCGCTACGGACACTGCTCCGGCAGTCAGTATGTAAGAGCACCTGAGACTGGACACCCCGAGGCCTCGAACGATTGCAGTTCCACAACTCTGCTGTGTAAGCCCAAAGTCAAGGAAACGAGCATCCTCGCATTCCATGAATTGATGCCAAGACGGTTTCACCAGACATGTCTTTCTTGATCAAGGATGTTCTTATCTTTGATGGCGAGACCATAGTCGAGAATGGGTCTGTACTGGTGGAACAGGGTAAGATCTCGCAAGTCTCCTCGTCGCCCATCTCCTTCTCTGGAACCACCATCTCGAGGCCAGGACATACTTTGCTGCCAGGTCTCATCGACGTCCACATCCACGCCAATGGCGGCACTCCCGTGGCTCTTCCTCAAGCACTCCGCTTTGGCGTCACAACAGTCTGTGATATGCACAACGAATGGCCCAACATTCAGAAGCTCCGCAAGCAGCGCGAGGGAGGTGACTGCGCAGACCTGAAAACAACCAGCTTCGCCGCGACAATAGATATGGGCTGGCCTATGCCCATCGTCCTCATGCACGACAAATCCCCCCAAACCCTGGCCGAGGTTGCCACATGGCCAAAGTTGAAAACAACAGAAGACGCAAAGGCATACATCAAAGACCGCATATCTGAAGGCGTCGACTACATCAAACTAATGCACGAATCCGGCACCGTAATGGGTCAAACCTTCAATAAACCCAGCATAGCCCTCCAAAAAGCACTAATAGAAGAAGCCCACGCCCACAACCTCCTCGTCATAGCCCACGCCACATGCCTTTCCGACACTCTCGAGATCTTCAACGCAGGAGTAGACGGCCTGACCCACACCTTCATCGACCAACCGCCCACCCCAGAGCTCATCGCCGCCTACAAAAAGGCCAGCGCACACTGCAACCCCACCCTCGCCGCCATGGGATCCGGCACAACCGAAGGTCTCGCAACGCAGGAACGCTTCGCGCACGATCCCCGAGTGCAACATCTCATCTCCGCAGAAGGGAGGGATACGATGTGTGCCTGTATGGCGTTTGCGAAAGAGACAGGGGCGAAATGTGAGAATGCTTACGAGACGGTTCGGCAGCTCAAAGCTGCAGGTGTACCTATTTTGGTAGGTTCTGATGCGGCGGGACCGGCGGTGGGGACGGCGTATGGGTTGAGTATGCACCAGGAGATGGCGCTGTTGGTGGAGCAGTGTGGGTTCGCACCGATTGAGGCGTTGACGGCGGCGACGAGTTTGAATGCTAGCAGATTTGGATTTGCTGATCGAGGGTTGATCAAGCCGGGGTTGAGGGCGCATCTTCTGCTGGTAGAGGGCAATCCGTTGGACACCATTGATCATAC
This sequence comes from Dothistroma pini CBS 116487, assembly GCA_002116355.1. Classification (NCBI taxonomy): domain Eukaryota; kingdom Fungi; phylum Ascomycota; class Dothideomycetes; order Mycosphaerellales; family Mycosphaerellaceae; genus Dothistroma; species Dothistroma pini. Next base: position 828 of record KZ108367.1, on the reverse strand, counting down.
GTTGCATTTGAGGGGTGTGTGGACGGAGGGCAAGCTTTGCAGTGTGTACAAAGACTCCAAGGGTAGTGACTAGGAGGTCAATTGCTATGGGCATGTGCATATCGACCGACAAGCGTGTCACGTTGGCAGACAGGGTTTCGTAGTGAAGATAAGTCAAGACAACGTGTGACAGCTAGGAACCTTGACTGTGCACGCAGTACATTCATGGTTTGCCATCTAGCTACCTACACACAGCTGCTGCATATTTCAGCCTCGCGGCCTACAGTGTTTCTGCACAACGACTGTGGGAATGATCACGATCCCATCTGTCCGTGAAACTCTACCCATCACCTATAATCGCTAAAACGCACCAAATTGCTAAACGCTCATATTCGCATCGCATCGCACCAAGCCAAACCATCTATGCCGCGTCGGCGCTGGCTGGTGGATTGATCACCTTGGTGACCTGCGCACCAGCGCGGACGATACGGTTGCCCTTTTCGTCCTTGTAGATCTGCGAACCTTGACTCTCTGACTGGCGCTTCCAAATCTCAACCTCCATACCGCCGCGGATGACACCGATGCGCATGGTGGAGAGAAGGTTGTGTGCGGCGTTGCTGTGGAGATATACACCGCCGTTGAACATGGCAGTCGCGTCCTTGCCGATACCGCTGCGGATCATGGCCTTGCCTCCGGGATGGTCATTGACGAAGTCGCTGACGTCGTGGACGATACCGGCGACCGCAATCAGTGACCGGCCGTTCTTGGTCTGATCAACGTAATCGTCCCACTCCATCACTGGGAGCTGTTCGAGAGGAACACCCCAGTCGAGCTTGGAGCGCTTCTGGT